>JBBPBX010010252.1:6046-58261 GCA_038048925.1 Garcialebias charrua | reverse complement strand
ATGCTTTCATGATCCTTCATCCAATGACCATTCACATGGTTCTCATTTCCATTTCTGAATTTAACAATTTTGAGCTCACTTGCAAAAAGGACCGTTTTAAATAGTGAACATGTAAGCAAAAACATATCCATCATGACTGAAATTTATGCCCACCATCATTTCGTTCAGTTTTTCCAATGAGTTGTCTAATTTTGGTATAAAAGCTTGGATGTAGCATCACAGGGCCAGACTGTACCAATTTCTTTGCAGCATGCAGAGTAGTGTTAGTTATCCAGAGGACAACAGAAACAATAATGGGAGAAATACTTACATTGTTTGTGTTGAGTTTGGGGTGAGCTGGCAGAGTTCCACTTGCCTTCATGGTGCTGACCAGTTTATTAAAGGCTGACATGTCTGTATCACGTGAGCGTGGTCGGCTGCTGGGGCCACCAGTTAAGGCCTCCTCTAAATGCTCAGCCATAAAGGGTGTGCCATCTCTTCTCTGTGGAGGGGACACCTTCACACGTGGCTCCACGTACAACTTCATTCCCTTCATCTCTCCCTCCACTTCCTCCAGTGAGAGCACCACCCCAGAGTTAGCTGAGACATAAAAAAAAAAAAGCTGGACTTTGTGATTTATTAAAGTACAAGTTTTATTAATGTAATGGGAATTATGGCGTATAAATAAACTGAATTGAATTTTGACGTAATGAAAGAGATCTGACAAATACTTGAATTTTCAATTTGGTAATCAAAGTGGGAAAATTGGCGATGGAATCCACAGCCGCCAACCCCTCGGTTTTTAGCCTCATTTTATTTAATCCGCCACCGTGGATTGGGTGGAATGGAACCGAGGGCAGCGGGGTGGGTGGTGGTGGAATCCACTATATTACAATATCTTTATTGATGATAGTCGGCTGAGCGCGTCGGCTGGGTGCAGTTAAGCTGCAGGTGGGTCGCTGGCAACCATCCATCTGGACTTTTTTGTATGTCTCAATAGGCTGGTCAGCGCGGCTGGTGGTGCAAACTGTCAGATTACTAAACTCTCAATAAATAACACTGAACAAAACATAGCACCAAGCCACATCTGTGACAATATGACTATTAGCTTGTAGCAGCCAATGTTTATTGCTGCTGCACTATGTGGCTGTATCAGGAAAAGAGCCACCTGCATCATGAAAGACCTCACTCACCCAGCACACTCACTCTTTGCCCCACTCCCCTCAGGACAGAGGTTAAGGAGCATCAAATGTAGAACCACTAGACTGAGGAACAGCTTCTACCCTGAGGCTGTTAGACTCATGAATAAATAAACAATAAGAATGATCACTGCAAAATATCACATCATGCTGATGCTGATCTGTTTTCTTGTTGCTGTGTTCATCTGTGTTCATCTGTGACCATCTGCTCATACAGACTCATGTTCGTGCTGCTGTTTATAATGATGTTTTTCTACTACATTAGGGCTTAGTGTATTACTAGTTGATGTTTTTCTTAGTTAATTCTAGATGTTATTACTGTTTTTCTCTTGCATTTGTTGTTGGATGTAACTGGGACCCTGTGTACATAATCTCGTTTTCATCACATGTACCACATGCGGTGCAAATGACAATAAAGACTCTCTGACTGTGACTCTGTATCATATATAGTCAGTAACATACCTATCATTACCTTCACATAGACACTCACTGGTGCATTTTCATTATCAAATCACTTATTGGTCTGTTGCCTTCATACAGGTGCTGGCCATAAAATTAGAATATCAAGAACAAGTTGATTAATTTCAGTAATTCCATTCATAAAGTGAAACTTTTGTATTATGGTATATTTATTCATTACACACAGACTGATATATTTCAAGTGTTTATTTTAATGTTGATTATAACCGACAACTAATGAAAACTCCAAATTCAGTATCTCAGAACATTAGAATATTGTGAAAAGATTAAATATTGAAGACACCTGGCGTCACGCTCTAATCAGCTAACCGACTCAAAACATCTGCAAAGGCCTTCAAATAGTCTCAGTCTAGTTTTGTAGGCTACACAATCTTTGGGAAGACTGCCGACTTGACAGTTGTCCAAAAGACAAACATTTGAACTATATCAGTCTGTGTGTAATGAATGAATATAATATACAAGTCTCCCTTTTTGAACGGAATTACTGAAATAAATAAAAAATTTCATGATATTCTAATTTATGACCAGCACATGTACAAGTTTTAGCTTATATATTACTACCTTGAAATACAAGTTGTCGATTACCATTTTCTCTTTAGGACCTTGTAAATATTATAATTAAGTTTTCACTTTTTGTAACTTAATTTTTGTACCCTTTTTGCATGCTTTAGCGAGTCAAATCGGTTCTTCTCATCCTGAGCATTTCATTGTGTTAGCCTGCATATGACAAATTACTACAACCTGAAATCTGGTCTTTTCAAATGTATGAAAGTTGCTACATGATAGAAGACATAAAATAACTGCATAAGGAACTGATTTACAAAAGCAATAAATGATCTGTGAGGTATGCATCTTGTGCAAGATAGTGTATGATTTTAAGCTGTAGTAAGAAGTGAGGCTCCACATGTTGGGTGCGGAAACATTTTCCTGAACCAACACTCACTGCTTTCCTGTAGTCGGGCTTTGTTGGCCGAGAGCGTTGACAGAAGGGGCTTCAGGTCAACTTTGGCTTTGTGCAGCAGGTCCAGGATGTCCACCTTCTCCTTGCACTCTGATGAGAAATGAGTTACCGGTAAATGGGTATGAAAGATGAGGCAGGACCTTGGTTGGAAGAAGTGCAACTTTGCTCAAGCTCTTTAACAGAGCAGTTCAACATTTGACAATCTAAGCCAAATAGTTCACACGGTGCATAAGGGGCAATTTAATCAAGTGGCCAATTGGTACAGAAAATATTAATTCACTCTTTCTTCTGTACCATTTTGCAATACAACTCAGTGAGTGACGGGTGTCCAGCTCATGGGAGTAACGGTTGAATGAAAAATATATGATACGGTCCACTTCCACTATGCAGTCAATCATAGCATTTACAGGGCTTGCATTACGCACATTACAGCCCATGTGTGTCGTGACGCTGTGCAGGTAAACTACCGGTAGGTAGAAACAGCGAGGCGGAGTTAGGAGGCAAATTCTAAACCCTCATCATGGCGAAACAAACAGGCAGCAATACATCAAGCTAAAATAAAGAAATATGGTTCTTTTAAGATGGACTGGCTGTCATCTGCAAACAGAAGAACAAGCGGTGAAACTGGGTGCAATTTTTTTTTTCCAGTGACAAAGGTCTGCGTTACAAAACATGCAGCAAAGCCAAAGATGCAAGCGAGTTTTCAGAGGGAAAAATGTGGACTGAATGGAAATTGGACTCCCACAAGCGTCACATTCAGCAGAAAACTCATTTGAAAGCTGTTGGAATTGTACCAAGACTTAAGATGGGACAGGTGATTGGTACATTATTGCAAGAGAGCACAAAAGACCGAGACAAAAGGTACAAGTTGTCGCACAAAAAATATTACCCCAAGCAAGTTAAAGTTCTCAATGATAATATTTGGCCCATCATGATAACAAATTTTGCTGAGCAATTAATTGTGTCAGAAATTATTGCGATAAACAATATGTTTAACATTTAACAATTAATAGTCAAATAGACTATATGCCCCGGACATCCGTTCTGGCACTTACGCATTCATGAGCCGGACCGCGCACTTCCGGTTAGCGGGAATGACACAAACATAAATGACTAAATACAATTAATAAAACATCTGCATACACACAATACTAACTCTATACACATATGAATCCATATTAAATTATGGCGACGTTCCCCCTACGGATAGCCACGATAAATTTTCGCCCGAACCCCCCCTTGGAACAGCTGTTCCCACCGGTGGGCGGACACAACAGAACTCACGTGTAGTGCCAGTAGCGCGCAGCCGCTTCCCGTTTCGGGTCGTTGTCATGGTCTGCTACTAGGAACCAACGCTAACAACAACGGCAGTGGATGGGAACCGGAAGTGCGGGATGTGTCCGATATTTTAACGGAGGTACGTCACACCTACCCGTGGCATATAGCCCATTTTAGAAGAAATGTTGATTCGTTTGGTTGTAGTACCTGTTTTGACCACGCGATGGCAGTATTAGACTGAACCAAAGGGTGGCTAGATATCCTGACGCAAGCTCAATGATCCAGGTAGGAAAATCAAAAACCTGGTCCTTTGGACATTTATAAAATAAAATAAATAAAAAGTGTGGGATTCAACTTATAAAGCTCGAGGTGTTCTGTAAATGCTTGCATAATTCAGATTGATATGTTTGTTTTAACATTGATTGCTTCCTTGCATCATGAAGGACCTTAGTTGCCAAGTCCACTTATTATAAGTGACTTTGGGCTTGCTAATTTCAGAAGGCGCTTATAATTTTGGTGAGTCGCTTGTTGTGGTTTCTTGGGCTTGTGTCGGTTGTAAAATCGCTTGTTTGGGCTTGTTATTCTTTGTTCTTTATTCTTTGTCTAGAGTGACAAGACCAAGCTAAAATGAGCTCCAATAAGTGGGGGAAACATGGGAAAGAATATAATAAAAAATGGGAGAAAGAGCGCACACTTAAAGCAGGATTCAGGATAGAGACTAAAGAAAGTTTTTTTGTTGACTTAGCTTACTATGAGTTTGCGGTTTAATTTTAATTTTACTTTTTAATTGTACGCATCCTTTATGATCGTCTGTTGTTGTTCCATTGTTGTCATCACTCTTGTTTAAAATTCAGGTCTCTCTGGTAAATGAGTCCCAGAGGCTTAATGGGATTAATTTGTATAAAAATGCAAAATGTATTTTTATTTTTTAGAGTGGATATGTTCTTCAAAGTGTTTAGCATAATTTTACTGTTTATATGTAATGCCATAATAAATTTATGTTTATACTGTTTAAAAACTGCCTTTGTTTTAAACAATGGGGTGGGTTGCCAGTTGGGCTTGTTTTTGAGCTTGTTTTCAAAGAGTGAGTCGCTTGTTTGTGCTCGTTTTCATGGGGCTGGTCGCTTGTTTCTGTCGCGAGATCTGGCAACACTAACAGTGTTTCCATCAAGGTTTCTTGATGCGCATTTTGAAGTATCGCATCAGAAAAGGTGAATGGAAACGGCACGATTCAAATTAACTTCCTCTAGTTCGCAAAAAAGTTGATACGCTCGCTTGAGGTGGTTTTTGGGTTTTTCGAAACAGAGCTGATGCGCAAAACGAGAGATGGAAACAGATTTGCCGACTCAGTTCTGACGTAGCGAACATTCACGTCATGTGACTGATCAGCTGTTTCCGCTGTAACATCGCTAAAACTAGTTGGCATGACAGAATAAATACAACTTGCCCGATAGCAACACATACCTGAAATATTCTCTCCATTTTGCCGAGATGTGTGGTTCGGTTCCTGTTTTCAACCGCTACTTCCTGTTTACTGTAGACATGCTTAATGCTGACGTAATGCCGCTTTGCGTGGCCTGGTGGATTCGCTTCAAGCCAGTTGATGGAAACACTGATTCGAATTAATTTTATTTACATTTTTGCGAATTTTCAAAAATTCGCTCAAAATTCGAATTGAAAATAGATGGAAACACGGTTACTGAAGGACCCCACTCGCCCAGCACACACATTTTTCCCTCCTCCTCTCAGGCAGGTTGAGGAGCATTAAGTGCAGAACCACTAGACTGAGCTTCTACACTGAAGCTGTTAAGACATCATGTGACCAGAAGGCTAACCTGAATGAGCGATGAGGTACTCTTGAGGACCATCCTCCAAGATAAACATGAATTAATTTCTTTAAATTGTTCCCATATTGCAACCAGATTTTGCGTCATGCACAAACCTGTTCATTTGTTCAGGGATAGTGGAAAACACACGGAGAATTTCTTAAGACGCAGCTTTCATGTTAAAAGTGATGGATCAGCTGTCAAGGAGGAAACGGCCGCAGCTCATAAGCTGCATCACGTCGAGGGTCAGGGATTGAAGATGCAAAAGCAGTCAAGTCTGGTACAGGTTTTAATAACAGTTTTAAATTGTTTTCTGTGTGGCATCTTTCTATGTCTGTAAATATAAGTTTAAATAGCGGAATCTCATTTTAAAGTCACATCCAAACACTAAGCGGAGAACAATAGGAGGGGTCTTCCCCCGTCCCGCATTTTACCGGTACTATTCGACTTCCGGTCACATGACCTCGATAAGACTTCTTGGTAATATTTACAGGTAAATAATTTAAAAATAAATTTCAGTTATGTAGGTGTTTGGCTCCGTTCTGTTCAGTGATTATGGTTACCGTAGTTACTGTGTTCATTTTGAAGGTACAATGGTTGTAACTTCATGAAGACTCGTGATGATCTTGCAGTCTGAGTGTGCGTTGAAAGAAAGCTATATTAAAATAGAAAAATTAAAAAAGCTACCGGTATATTCTGTGAACGCCATCTGCCGGCTGATTCTTGTACTACAACAAAAAAGCAGTGCACCTGGGCTGGGGGCACAATCCCTGATGATGAACAATGGATGCCCGCAACTAAATAACTGGAGCATCTTATTTATGTACAAAATTATGATTCATCTTATATTTATTAAGTGTGGCTTAGAGACAGGTGCGTTCTAAAGCCCGATGACTATGGTACTTGCCTCCAAGTTTTTCCAGCTCTTCGTAAGGAGTGGACCTCAAACTGCTAGACTGGCTGCCTGAAGGGCTGATGTTCCTGGTAAAAAATTGGCTGAAGCGGCTTGCTGATACTGGACCCTCTCCCAAAACATCCTCTATCATCTGAAACAGAAAAAAATAAATACAGTACACGTGAAGACACTGTAAAACAAGCAACTTTATGCTGAGGAGTGTAAGAACAGAAGTTAACACTTACGTTTAGATTGTCTTCCATAAATTTAGCATAAAATGAGCCAGAGGATTGCCGGCAGCGTCTGACGGCACTGCTATTTGACAATGTACCGATTCATCATCACATACCAGCTTTAGTTTGGAGCCTGGTTCACTTTATTCTCCAGACAGTACCAGGGACTAACTCGTGTATGATGGGCATAAATTTTGAGTACCAATACACATTCAACCTTTACAAAACCCCGTGCATGAGCCCACAAAACAAAATTGTAAGTGCACCATTAGTGACTGTATTCACCGCTCAAGATCAAAATCAGAGATCAAGCCAGTGCAGCAGATGAAATCTGGTGTTGACACCATATCTGTATGTCAAATATTTAAAAATCAAAATGGCTTTAGTTTTACATAGCGTCTATACAATGCAATTAAAATAAAAGTTGCCACTACCATAATTCTAAAAAGTTTTGAACTGAACTCCAATAAGTGTGGCTTGGGAACAGAATATGAAAACTTCAGATTACAATACTGCATACAAGAAAATACATTAAAAAGTGTCAGAAGATTGCACCCATTCTGTGGTGTTAAAACCTTAAAATAAATGTGTGCACCCCAGTACTTACAGAGACCAGTCCTGGCATAGTTTGCTCTAGATTGAAGAATTCGTTGAAGTCAAAGTCCCCAGTTGACTGGTCTGGAAGAACATCAGGATGGGGAACTTCTTGGTCTGCTGCATGCAAGCCCACACCTTGCTCCTCAGCTAGTTCACCATTGCATTCAACCGCTGCACATTAAAGAAGCAGCTTTAATACAACTTTAATGCCGTTTTTAATCAGAAAAGGCTAAATTACAAAATAAGTTTTGACATGCCTTCTTTCACAGAGTCTGTCCGCCTTCTTGATCGCTTAGATTTGCGTTTATCTTCCTCCAAGATTTTGTCATCAAAACCAATGAGCTCTATTGTCTCCGACTGGCTGGTGGGACCAGCTGAGAACCACTCTGGCTCCTCCTCTGCGTAAGAGTCATTTCGTCTTCTCTCACTAAACACACGTTTGTCACCAAAATCTCTCTGCAAATGAAAAACACAAAACCGAGTACCGGTAAGTCCAGGAGTAAAATGTAATACAGGTTTTTAAACAAATGAGTAATCTGTCCACCCCCCCCCCAAAAAAAAAGATTTAATGAAGTAAATAAATCATGTCCAACTGTAAAAACAACTCAGGACTACTGTAAGTCAAAATCTTACTTGGAAGTTTCTATTTATAATAATGCCATAAAAAATAAAAGCAATCATAATTAAATGTTACCCTCCACATCATACTGTACAGTACCACTAGTAGAAATGCTGTTTGAATGGGCCGAATGTAGAAAACACCAACCCTGAATCTTTTATCTTTAAAGTCTCTTTCTCGTTCCCTTTCCTTCTCTACACGGGGTTCTCTCTCAAAGGCACGGGAAGCAATAATTCGTCCACTGCCGATTCTGCGAGCTCCTCCAAGACGGAGAGACTCATTTTCCTTATTTTCCAGAGGACTGACTGGTCGACGGGCGTGGACCACAGGTGCTGCATTGCCCTGACAGCCACCTCCAAAGCCACCTCCAAAGCTACGCCGTTGTGGGCTCAGTATGACATCCATGTCATCCTCCTTTAACCGCTCACGAGGATCTGAATATATTTAAAAATACTATTTTAGATATTTCAGGGAAAAAGATACTAATGTACACATACATGTATACAGTGGGGGAAAACAAATATTTGATAAATGTCGATTTTGCAAGTTTTCACACCTACAAAGAATGGAGAGGTCTGTAATTTTTTTTATCGTCGGTACATTTCAAGTATGAGAGACAGAATTTGAAAAAAAAAGAAATTAAGAAAATCACATTGTATGATTTTTTAAAATAAATTTGTATTTTATTGCATGAAATATGCATTTGATCACCTATCAACCAGCAAAAATTCTATTTCTCACAGACATGTTAGTTTTTCTTTAAGAAGCCCTCCCTCCTTTTCTGCACTCATTACCTGTATTATTTGCACCTGTTCGAACTTGTTACCTGTATAAAAAGACACCTGTCCGCACACAATCACACTCCACAACCTCTCCACCACGGCTAAGACCAAAGAGCTGTCTAAGGACACCAGGGACAAAACTGTAGACCTGCACAAGGCTGGGATGGGCTACAGGCCAATAGGCAAGCAGCTTGGTGAGAAGGCAACAACTGGGTGCAATCATTACAAAATGGAAGAAACACAAGATGACTATCTTCCTCTGTCTGGGGCACCATGCAAGATCTCACCTCGTGGGGTAAGGATGATTCTGAGAAAGGTCAGGAATCAACCCAGAACTACACGGGAGGACTTAGTCAATGACCTGAAGAGAGCTGGGACCACAGTCTCAAAAAGGACTATTAGTAACACACTACGCTGTCAAGGTTTAAGATCCTGCAGGGCATGCAAGATCCCCCTGCTCACACCAGCACATGTCCAGGCCTGCTTGAAGTTCACCAGTGATCATCTGGATGATCCAGAGGTGGCATGGGAGACGCTCATGTGGTCAGATGAGACCAAAATAAGAGCTTTTTGGTAGCAACTCCACTCACAGTGTTTGGAGGAAGAAGAAGGTCAAGTAAAACCCCAAGAACACCCTCTCAACCGTGAAGCATGGGGGTGGAAATCATACTTTGGGGGTGCTTTTCTGCAAAGGGGACAGGATGACTACACTGTATTGAAGGGAGGGTCATGCATCGTGAGATTTTAACAACCTCCTTCCCTCAGAAATGGCATTGAAGATGGGTGGTGGCTGGGTCCTTCAGCATGACAATGACACCAAACACACAGCCAGGGCAACTAAGGAGTGGCTCCGCCTCCGTACGAAGCATTTCAAGGTTGTGGTACGGAGTGGCCCAGCCAGTCTCCAGGCTTGAATCCATTAGAAAATCTTTTGAGGGAGCTGAAACTCAAGGTTGCCCAACGACAGCCCCGAAACCTGAAAGATCTGTATGGATGAGTGGGCCACATCCCTGCTGCAGTGTGTCCAAACCTGGTTAAGAAATATAGGAACCGTCTGAGCTCTGCAACTGCAAACAAAGGTTTCTGTATTTTTTTTTAAGATTCTGTCCCTCACAGTTGAAGTGTATCTACAATAAAAAAAATACAGACCTCTCCATTCTTTGTAGGTAGGAAAACGTGCAAAAATCGGCAGCGTGTCAAAACCTTATTTCCCCACTGTACAGAACCAAGTTTCAACACAGACAATACATCTCAACTCTTTTTTTCCAAATTGACAGGATTTTGTGCACAGGAAAAAAAAAAGAATTTTTTTGTCTTAAGAGCTCTTAAAATGCCAAAATTCATTTACCTGGGATTCTTCGTTTTGGAGGAACCCTGTCATCTCCGTAGTCCTTTTTAAAACCTTCTACAGGAGAGCTTCGCTCTGAAGTTGGGTAAAGGGATGCATGCCATTTTTCTGGGTCCCAGACACCATCACTGGGGGAATAAAAAAAATAAAAATAAACATTTCAACTTAATGTAGTGACTCAGACTATAGCAGCTACGGAAAATAAACCATTGTAAACCATTTAAAGATCAATCTATGAGTAGAAGCTAGGTTTAATAGGAAAATTTTCACAAAAGCAAGGCAGTCAATATTTACATTTGATATTAAAAGATTTTATAATTTGAAACTTGAAACAAATTAACATGAACTTGTCAGTTTAAGTACCATATATTTATTCAGCTTAGTAACTTAATGCTGGTCGTTTATGACAATGTTTCTGTACTTTGCTTACTAGTTGCTAAAAACAATCTGCAGATGACCTTCTAGTACAGTGATTAAAAATAAAACAAAACAATTGGTTTAAACAAAAAAAAAAGTCCCACATCTCTTGAATGAATGGCAATGGGGCATGAAAAGACATGCCACATTACCTCACGACTCAATGAGACTATCCTGTACTAAAAAAAAAAAATTGAATGCGGCTGGGGAATCGTATTCTTGTAAAACCCCAAAATAAAAATTAAATTGTATAATATAAAAAGGCTAGGTTGTGTCAAATAAAGCTTTGTATGACTACATGAAATTATTAGACACACGTTTTAGTGTAGATTGCAATAAAGTGACAAGACTAAATGTATTGTTAGTGCACATATTTGGGGAACAATGATGCCTTGACATGTTTTCAATGCCAGGTCTACAAGTTTCCAAATCAACTGACAAGACATGGATATTACACATTTTGCTTAATTTCTTTCCATGTTAACGTACATAAAAATCACAAAAAAATAAGAGGAAAAGAAAGAAAGAAACCTGTCATATTTCTCTGAAAGACATTCTGGCCTTTCATTGGAGACTGGCAGTTCTTTTATCTCCAGAAGCTCCTCCTGGAAAAGATAAGTTATGTTGCATTAAAGATAGAAATGTGTATGGCATCCCAGTAAAATTTCTACAGATTCTTCTAGTCACCTTTGTGTATCTGTATGGCAGTTTCTTGGGTTGGTTCACAATGGCATCATTATTCTCCTGTTGACCAACATCTTTTTCCATGACTGAGCACAGAAAGAATTGTATTCTCTTGCTCACTAATAAACTACTGTATATCTGCAAAAGAACAAAATTAGAATCTGTATTAAATGTTCACTTTTCAGGAAAAAATAAATCCAAAACAGTTCCCAGCTGTTCCAAGTTTAAGGCAATGCAAGTGTATGCATGTATGTATTTAAAGAAACAAGGCCAAAGAATAGCATTTCCAAATCACGACTTTGGGGAGAGGGACACGCACTCACACACCTTGCTTTAATTAGCATAAACAAAAACTGAATTTACCACATTGATACAAGTACGGACGTTAAATGCAGAAAAACGGAAAACCTAAAATTATTAACCTTCACAACGTGACACTAGTCGAACATTCAAGGCAGCTCTAATCTAGCCGCTGGCTAATTAATGCGTTAATTGATCACAGCTTGAGACAATTAGAAATGTCAATTAAAGTACAAGTGCAGGCGACGACTAATAAGAAATGTAACGCTTAAACAATGAAAAAACATACCTTAAATAAGTCTAGCTTGCATAAAACCGCCCTCAAACAATACGTTTTTATTGATTTTTTTTATTTATTTTTTAAACCAAGTATACACATGCTAACAATTAGCATAAAGATTTAAAGGTAGCAACAAGAATGAAGTAACTCAGCTGGTTATATAACAAGTTTACCAACTTGTAAAAATAGAGTATTAAAAGTATTTACAAACAAACTTACTGTGTATAAATGTTGGGTAGTGTGACTGCTCACGTCTGAGCAGCAGTTAGTTAGCCAGCTAGCCTATTAGCAGCTTTCGCCAGCTAACTGGCTGGGGATAAATCCCACCCAGCGAGTACAAACTCTTAAACCAGTTAGTATGTTTTAATGGGTTTAGTAAAAACACTATCGTGAGAAAAACCAAACACAATAACACAGGTTCAAAACACAAAGCTACACAGAGCCTGTGCTACCTCGAATTATTGTCTGCTCTTTCTCTGTTTTCTAAGTCGTAGCAACCTACAATTCTACAATCACCGCTTTAAGAAGGTCCTGGGAGAGATTACATTCTATGCGCCTGTGTAGAATGTCAAAAAAGTGAGTCTGGCGTCTCGAGTATTTAAAACACAATATAAAATTAAGATATTTTTGGCAGGGTATATAGTTTTCTAAAGTACAGCATGAAACATACTGACTTTGTTAGGGATGTAATTCATTCTGAATTCAACATTTTCAAACAGGCATTCTTTGGGACGTCTAAGGCTTCAATTTAGGCTTTGCTCGATTTTGGTTACCGGTACTTCAAAGCGATTTCCCCCGAGACATTTTATTTATTTATTTTAAATAAAAGACTGCCTTTTCGGGTGGTCAGGGTATAACTCTGGTGTCTTTGTACGATTCCTGTGTGATTTTTTGAGCACAGTACAGTATACCACTTCTTTAAATAAAACAAGTTTGTTTAGTGTCAAGCAACAATGTACTTCTAGTTAATTAATTAGGTATGTTGCAATCCAGTTTGTGAACAAACGAGCAGACGTAACTGAGCAGCTAATGGTTAGTATTTGTTTTACCTATGTAGACATAATTTGCCAGTGAGTGGAGACCGTTAACCTCTCCGTTTCCGAAACGTAGTTCCCCACTTGTCAACATTTCAAGCGGCCTGGTGCGCCGGCGATCAGTAAAACGAGCATAGCTGCGGTCCGTGGTCACGTGACAGGAAAAACAAACGGACGGACTCGGAGCTTTGTAACAAGACTTTTTACATGAAAGGCTGAAGTTTTTTTTTCTTCCTCGGACATTAACTACATAAAAGTCTGCTAAGTTGGTGCTGTTGATGTATGGCATGTTTTTGTCGTGGTGTGTAGCAATGGTTTGAGTTATTATTACAACAATGCAGAGTAATTATTATAGTTATTATTACAACAATGCAGAGTAATTATTATGTCAGAAAGTCAGACTCAGCAGCATCGAAACCACGGATCAGATCGTGTGGCAGTGAATGGAAACAGCTGAAAGTTCAAACTAGAAAGATTCCCTACAGAGTGGGATACAACTGGAACAAAGGAGGGAGGCTCAAGGAGCTGAGGATAAGGTGCGAACACCTTTCATTTACCATTTTTCCATTTGTTAATGCAAATTTTTAAGGTACATTTCGGCGTTTTTAACCCGCAGGCACCTGGCTAGAAAATTTCTGAAGCTATGGATGCACAGGACATTTGGACGAGTCCTTCCCCAGGAAGCAAGGTAACTAGAGCCTGTGTTGCCAGATCTCGCGACAGAAACAAGCGGCCAGCCCCATGAAAACACGCCCAAACACAAGCCCAACTGGCAACCCACCCCATTGTTTTTTATTTATTTTTTATTTATTTATTTATTCATTTTACATTGTGTTGAAAGAAAAACCTTTCATCCCATCCATCCATCCATTTTCGTCCGCTTATCCGGGGTCGGGTCGCGGGGGTAGCAGCCTAAGTAGGGAGGCCCAGACTTCCCTCTCCCCAGCCACATTGGAGCAGCTCCTCTGGGGGAATCCCAAGGCGTTCCCAGGCCAGCCGAGAAACATAGTCCCTCCAGCGTGTCCTGGGTCTTCCTCTGGGCCTCCTCCCGGTGGGACATGCCCGGAACACCTCACCAGGGAGGCGTCCAGGAGGCATCCTAACCAGATGCCCGAGCCACCTCAACTGGCTCCTCTCGATGTGGAGAAGCAGCGGCTCTACTCCGAGTCCCTCCCGGATGACTGAGCTTCTCACCCTATCTCTAAGGGAGAGTCCAGACACCCTGCGGAGAAAACTCATTTCAGCCGCTTGTATCCGAGATCTTGTTCTTTCGGTCACAACCCAAAGCTCATGACCATAGATGAGGGTGGGAACGTAGATCGATCGGTAAATTGAGAGCTTTGCCTTTTGACTCAGCTCTCTCTTCACCACGACAGACCGGTACAGCGCCCGCTTCACTGCGGACGCTGCACCTATCCGCCTATCGATCTCACGCTCCAGTTTTCCCTCATTCGTGAACAAGACCCTGAGATACTTAAACTCCTCCACTTGGAAAAACCTTTTTACATGTAATATTAAAAGCAAGAAAAAAACAAAATGAAAGGTGGCAGGAAGAAGAAGAAATCTTATTACGGTATACCTGCCCCTTTTTTCCAAAACAAAATCAATATGCCTGTATAAATAAAGGTTGAATGAATGAATGAAAAATACAAACAATTCACTCCAACAATAGTCGTCAATAAGCAATCAAACCAAAAGAGTAACTCATTTCAATTCTAAAATTTTCTAGTACAATAAACAATTTAATGAATTTTTTTAGTATTTTGTTAACAATTTAGTTTTAATAATTTTTTTAAACACAAGCACTGATTTTGCAGATTTAACTTCATTTCCTAAACCATTCCACAAATCAACTCCCTGTATTGAAACAGACTGTCCCTTTAAGCTTGTTCTATACTGAGGTTTTGCAAAAATCTCAGTTCCCTTAAGACTATAGCAGCTCGTCCTCTTTACAAATTGTTAAAACAAAGGCCGTTTTTAAACAGTATAAACATACATTTATGGCATTACAAATAAACAGCAAAATTATGCTAAACACTTTGAAGAACATATCCACTCTAAAAAATAAAAATACATTTTGCATATTTATACAAATTAATCCCATTAAGCCTCTGGGACTCATTTACCAGAGAGACCTGAATTTTAAACGAAGAGTGATGACAACAATGGACAACAACATACAAATTTAAAAAATAAAATACAAATTTAACAGCAAACTCATAGTAAGCTAAGTCAACAAAAAAAACTTTCTTTAATCTCTATTCTGAATCATGCTTTAAGTGTGTGCTCTTTCTCCCATTCTTTATTATATTTTTTCCCATATTTCCCCCACTTATTGGAGCTCATTTTGGCGTGGTCTTGTCACTCTCTAGACAAAGAATAAAGAACAAAGAATAACAAGCCCAAATAAGCGACTTTACCATCAAGACAAGCCCAAGAAACCACAACAAGCGACTCACCAAAATTATAAGCGGCTTCAGAAAATAGCAGGCCCAAAGCCGCGTATAATAAGCGGACTTGGGCTATGATTAGTCTGTTTAGCTCTTAGTTTCCTGCTTAAACCTCAGGTGATCTTTAACAGTAAAGAAATGTGATGTGTCACAGGGTCCACTATACTTGGACAGTCCTGAGAAGAGCTCTTGAAGGATGGAAGGACCAGTGGTGGACATCCAGGAGGGAGTGGAGTCTTACAATGAGGGCAGACTGCCATTATAGGTTACTGCATGCATGACATTGTTAATTGTAATGTAATGTCTTACACCTGCACAAACTCATTGTTGTTTTTGTGTTTTAGGTATTACTTGTGTACAAGAACATTACACATATGGAGAGCTTTTATATCTTTGCAGAGGGAGAAAAACACTAAAATGCAGGAAGCTCAGTTATTAGGTATGGCTCTAAAGAAGGAAGGTCTGTTCACAAGCCTCAGGTGTGTCTTTAACTGCTCTGTTTATGTGGTCAGCTGACAGGCGACTGATGCGTTTGGTTTGGGATAAATGGAAGGTTTTTATTGAGCTGAGGAGAAGGCACAGACGAATGCTTGGATCAGCTCTTGAGCACAAGAGGCTTTTGATGATAAAGTGAGTTTTTTTGTTGCATTTATTAATCCAATATTGACGCGTTTGCATTCTACTGGTTTTAACATTTTTGTTTTGCAGCTCAGCATGGAATCTGTGGCAGACGAGGCTGCAGCAACAACAACAACTTCACATTTTAGAGGACCAAGCACTGAAGCAGAGGGCTCTGAGGTTACAGCGCAAGGTAAAGACACATTATTCATGTCTAATGATGGCTTATCTTGCCTTTCCCCCCTAAATCTGTGCTACTTCTTTTATTTTGTCAAAGGTTTGGCTTGTGTGGAAAGAGATGTACAGAGCTGCTTGTTGTGAGAGGGAGAAAGAATCCAAAGCGGTTCTTCATTTTATTGTAAGGCAGAAAAAACAACTGTTCTGTCAATGGAAATGTTATGTGTCCCATCGTAAGACCAAGAAAACAGCGCAAGGTCTTTGTGGTTTTATTTCTTGAATTCTCACCTGTTGTTTACACATGTAAAACTTTGTTAACGTTGTTGTTTTGCTTGCTAACCTTTTAGCTGTGGCTCAGCATGCCTGTAGTCTGCGCCTGGGGAGGAACTGTTGGAGTAAATGGAGAAACGCTCTGAATCAGAGACTGACTGAAGAGATCCGTGTGCAAGCTGCCAGTCATTTGGCTGTTCGGAGCACGCAGCGCAGAGCTCTGGAGCGTTGGAAAGCTTGTATCCTGACGTTTACATGGACCTAACTAACCTGGCTTTGTTATTTGCTGATGGAAGAGGGTGTGTTTTTACTTTCATTCATACAGCTGATTGGTTCTTAACTCTTCAGTAGATGTGAAACTGTGCAGAGAAAAGGCTGAAAGAAATCAGACGGCATGTCAGCATTTCCATAATCGATTATTGGTAAGAAAATAAGCACACAAAAAATAATTGAGAAGCATACATTTTTTTATTCGCCTTACGTTCCTGTTTCAGCATGCTGGGTTGCAGGGATTTTCACTTGTCGTGCAGAACAGAGCCCGCAGACTAAACAACAACATGGCTGTCCAACACCGTCAGCAAACGGTAAGTGATGAGTTTTAGATGATCTGCATGCGAAACTGTCTGCTAGTTATTTTAGTGAAGGTATGGAAACATCTAATGGTTTGTTGTAGATGATGAGTAAGTACTGGAAGCTATGGAAGGAGCGCCTGGAGGAAGCTGAAGATCAGAGCTTTCAACCTCTAACTGGGATGGCTCAGACAAACCACAGGTGTTCGTTTTTTTCTTCTTCACATGTTGCATTTATAATAATTTTTAGCTAGATAAAAAGTTTGAGCTAGTTTAAAACAAAACACAATAAACCTTTCATTCTGACATAAATGTCTTTTCTTCTTGCAGGATTTCTTTATTGAGGAGCTGTTTTCACCTCTGGAGAGAGAAACTTGCTCAACTGAGATGTATGCAGGTACCGGTATTTTTATTTACTTGCCACGCGCTGCTTGCAACTCTGTTTTGAAACAAACTGGGATGCTGGTAAAGTGGAATTGGAAACAGAACACAATGACTTGCAATTTGTTAAAATTTGTATTTATTTTAAATTTGTTCAATTACAACACATCTTGTCGAGATAATTTTATCTTTACACAACTTAACATGGTTTTATGACATTAAAGGTGAAGTCTGCAGTTTCTGTAGAACATCAGCACTTAGAAAAAATTTCAACAAGCAAAGCATTCTGATCCCTCCCCCTCAGAGCCATATATGGCTCTGCCCCCTTGTGGTCTGTTGAAATTCAAATTCAAGCTCTGTTTTTATTGGCTGGTTACAAACTTTGTTTTTATTGGCTGGAAAATGGCGGGTCACTTTTTCTTTTTAGAAATGCTTATTTACCACCTGGAGAAGCAAGGGGACAATTTTTTTTAAAGTTTTTTTCAGAGATTACCTCTCTAACATCAATCTAGTGACAGAGTGAAGAAATATGTAAAAAATATATTGTTAGAAAAGTTACATATAGCCGCTTTAATAGCATGAACAAAACAAATGCTCATCACCTGATAAAATTCTTATTGGCAAAGCGGAAACATCAGCTTTGGCAGAACCAAGTCGAGGGGCTTTGGAGCCGCTAGAAGTTTCAAAGCAAATTCCTCCTTTTTTTTTTTAGGTTTAACATGATGGTTATGGAAGGAGAACTTAAGAGAGCCTAAGAACGTGCTGTGTAGTAGAGCTGCGATATCTAACCCAGGCCCGGCCAAAATGATGTGCTTGATGGGCGGAACAGGTCTGTCTCAGGCTTTTGATGCGGTTTTATGAATCATAAAGCACAAAGAAAACTAAATAAGAATTCACAATATAAAATAGTGTTAATCCACTTATAAAGGAGGAGGCGCATCTGACCGGTCGGTTGAAAGAAGTAAAAAAAAAAAAGTCCAGTTAGGTTTCAGATGGATCACCTGATCACTGCCCGTGCACGTCTCAGCACCTGCTGTCTTCTGCGGTGGAAGAAGTTGCAGCATCTGAAGCTATAAAAGCCAAAGAGAGCAGCGTGTTCAATTAAAATAGACTTGTTCTATATTTTTCCAAATAATTTAGCTCTAAAAATATTTTTGTTCATCTGATAGCCTATCTTTAGAGTAGATTTTTTTTAAATTACTGGTAGGCTATTCGTTGTTTGCTCTGCAGACTGTCTACGTCATTATGTGCTTATCTGTGCCAGGTGTTTTTTAATATTATAATTTTTTTTCTCAAGCATGAAGAAAGATTTTAATAGGAATTTTTTCGCCTCCATTTCCTAATGTGTCTAATTTCATTACTTTTTGTCTGTCCAACAGATCTCACTTGTAAATGAGTCTTCGAGGCTCAATGTGACTTATCCGTCTAAATAAAGGTTGAATGAATGAATGAATATCCATTTGGTGACACAAAAAATCTTACATCTTCTTTTCTTTGAAATACATTTTTAAAATATCATATCAAACTGATTTGCTTACAAAAGTAGTAAAAGCTTAATAAAAAAAAAAAGGTTAAATATTTTTTGGGTTCGGGCCTCTAATTACAGTTAATTGTCGGGTCGGGTTCGGACAAAAATGGCTACGGGCTGGGTTGGAGTCGGCTTCTTTAGGCCTGAATACTACTATGGAGGGATTTTGTTATCCTCTCTGGCCTGGGAACACCTCTGGATCCTCCAGGTGGGGCTCTAGAGAGGGTTGTCTGGGTTTTCCCCATGGACCTGTTGCCTCCGTGACCCAGTACAAACAGAAGAAAATGTATGGATGGTTAAAATAACAACACAGCCAGATGAAAGGCACAAGCTCTCATAAAACAATGTAGTTTTGTTCCACTGGTGACCTTTTTCTGTAGAGAATTCTTTTTCTGTGCATCTAAATGAAAACAAACCGCCCTAAACAACCAACAGATTTATATTTTTATAATAAACAAAAAAGACAGCTGATGTTTCAACACCTGCACAGACTGTTCGTAAGCGCCAAGAGAACAGATGTTGTATGGAAATAAAGGGAAAATTCTTTAAACTGGAAAACATTTCATCCAAATAAACTTGAGATCTGTTAAATAAACTTGTGGTTCCACTGCTTTTCAACAGGATACGGAGCGTCGAGCAGACGTGTGGTTTGCCGAGTGTAAATTACCTCAATATTTCAAGTCGTGGCTGGAGTTCACTCTGCAGAGACGACTGCAAGAACAGAGAAGACGCCAAGCTGAAGCCTTCAACTGGTGAGCTGCTAATCCAGCTCCAAACCAGGCAGGAGGATTTAGGTATTCTACATCACGTGTTCGTTTTGCTGCGTTTTCAGTCGACGTCAGTTCTCCTGGGTGTTTTACACCTGGTGGGGACAGTCGGAGAAGCACAAGGAGGAGATGCTGTCTGAGCGGATGGTATGTCAGCAGCAGAAGGAAACTGGTGTTGATTCAGACCAGTGTTGTGCTCCAGGCTCATTGCATCGTGTTTCAGGCTGTCCTCCACGAGGAGCGACGTCGCCTACAGAGAGCCTGGATGCAGTGGAGGCAGCGCACACGACAACGGATCGAGGAGGCACAGAAACAGGAGGCGTCACGCTGTCTTTACGTTCACAGGCTTCTCCACAAAGCGGTGACACAGTGGAAGAAGAACACCACAGAGATGCAGGACAGGTGAGGACAGATGGGTGCTGTCGAAGCTTTTGATCCGTCTGAACTGGTCTCTAAGGTTGCTGTTGTGTTTGACTGCAGGAGAAGCAGAGAGCTGCAGGCCTGTCGTCGGGGGGACTTGTGCTGCATGACATCAGCTGTAGATAAATGGAAAAAGGTGCTTTTGGTTGTCATCGTGTCTTTATGCAGTCAGTGCACAGTGAGGCAGCAGTGATCAAACAAGAAGCTGCAAATATCAACCTCTGCTCATGGATCTTTGTCTTTATCGCTGCACTTTTAAATAATCTAGTTTTGAGATGTCAGCATGCGAGATGATTAATGGTTCTAATTTACCGGTATTAATTTGTACTAGCCTAAACATTTTTTTTTTAAAGTTTATTCATTTTACATATTAAAAAAAGATAATGAAAAAAAAAAACATTTCATAAATATGTGAAAAAAAAATCAAAATACATCAAATGGAAGGTGGCAGAAAGAAGAAAAATTTCTTATTTTGTCTGCCCCTTTTTTTCCCAAAACCCCCCCAAAACAAACAATTTACAAACAATCAATTCAAACAATAAACTTCCAGAAACAACAGATCAATTTAGTAACATTTCACACTCAATAATTAACAAATACATTAGGATGCATTACTTAAAGCTTTAGTATTTTGCTATAGCTATAGCTGTTTAGACTTGATAATTTTTTTGAATTTCATCACAGAGTTTACATCTTTAACATATTTTTCCAAAACATTCCACAATTCCACTCCCTTATTCGAAATAAAACGTCCCTTCAAACTAGTCCTAGGTTTAACAAATATTTCAGTTCCTTTTAAACTGTAACAGCTTTCTGTCTTTATGAAAAACATTTGAACATTCTTAGAAGAGCAGCTGTTTCTTGTCGCTGTGTGTTTGTGTGTGTTAGTTAATCGCTTCAGTGACTGTGTGATTAGTTTGTTCAGGAGCAGAGAGAAAAGAGAATCAGGCTGACAGAGATTCAAAGTTGCCATGAAGTTAAACTCCTCAAACTCTCCTTCACGGCTTGGAAGGTGAATAATGATTAGGCTCAGGAGGGCAAACCAGATGATTTGATTGAATACTAGTGATAAAAATAAGGTAAAGCTTTTGTTGTGTGAATTGCTGTTTTCACAGGTACAACATATCCAGATGGCTCAGATGAATGAACAAGCAGAAGAACGTTACAGGCAGAAAACACAGCAGTTTCTCAGGTAATAAGCACAAACATGTCCAATATGGGCTTTTATCGCTGCAATTTAGAAACCACAAGGGTATTCCAGCATTATCACTTCATGTCTTATATCCTCAGGAAAGTTTTTACTCAGTGGAGAGAAAAGGCGGCGCTGCTGGTCGAGGTTCGGATCGCAGAGCAACAAGCCCAGAACCACTTTCAGAGATTTCTTCAACTTAAGGTTTTAAGAAATCGCATGCCTTCATTCTTAAAAGTAACAAGGGAGATTCGTTTTTAAGACTTTTTTATTTTATTTTATTTACTGCTGTCTTTATGTTAAATCTGTTACAAGGTGTTTGTTGGTTGGAGGGAAGCAACAACGCATGCAGTGTCAAAGCGCCACCAGCAGGGGGCAGCACTCAGCCGACTTCAGTGGACAATAAATCAAGGTAGAAACATTATATAATAATATAGTTAATAATTTGTCACATTTGTCATCTGTGTATGTTCCCATACTTGACAGACGAAATTGGTCTTCTGCATTTAACCCAACCACTACCAGGTGGTGCAGTGAGCAGCCGTAGTCAGCGCCCGGGGAGCTGGGGAAATAGATGTGCACTCATAGACACCCCAAGATGGTGTGCCGTGGCCGGGGTTCGAACCTGGGTCCTTCGGATAACAAGTCCGATTCTCTGCCACTACACCATCTGAATACCATTTGAAAGACTAAACCTTTCTGCTTATACATAATTTAGAATATCAGATCTTTTTGTACATGTTTTTTTGTTTTGCTCTCTGAATTGTTTGGCTTTATTATTTTTTTGTCCAGTATTGGACAACATGCTGCTGTTCAACCTCTCCTGGGGGGAAAAAAACCTTGACCCCCTCAGTCATATCCAACTTCAGGCCTGTCTCCAGACTCCCATTTGTTTCTAAACTTCTGGAAAAAATAGTTGAGTCCCAGTTGAAGTGCTTCCTGGAGGATCACGCTATTCTAGAGTTATTCCAATCTTGCTTTAAATCGCTCCACAGCACTGAAACTGCCCTACTGAAGGTTTTTAATGACATCTTCTTATCCACAGACACTGGTGACTCTGTGCTGCTTGTCCTATTGGACCTTGCATCCGCTTTTGACAGCAGTGGGTGGGCATCACAGGGTCAGCCCTCAATTGGTTCAGATCCTACCTTGCTGACGGATCCTTTTGTGTTTCCATTAAATATTTTAGTTCTGCAGCGGCAGAGCTTAAATGGGGGGTTCCGCAGGGGTCAATCCTGGGTCCCCTCCTGTTTTCTTTATACCTACTGCCACTTGGTGCTATTTTCCGGAAACACAACATACCTTTTCACTTCTACGCAGATGACTGTCAAATTTACTTCCCCCTAAGACACAATGGTACATGCCCTATTCAACCTCTGCTCGACTGCCAATGGGGGGTTCCGCAGGGGTCAATCCTGGGTCCCCTCCTGTTTTCTTTATACCTACTGCCACTTGGTGCTATTTTCCGGAAACACATCATACCTTTTCACTTCTACGCCAATGACTGTCAAATTTACTTCCCCCTAAGACACAATGGTACATGCTCTATTCAACCTCTGCTCGACTGCCTGGCTGACATCAGGGACTGGATGGCTTTAAATTTCTTAAGTTTCAATGATAAGAAGTCTGAAGCCATATTGTTCCTTCCCAATGACACAATCTCGAACCACTGCATCAACCTTTCTGCTCTACCCCTGTCTGAAAAACAAAAAGTCACAAATCTGGGAGTGATAATGGATCCTTCCATGAAACTCAACAGTCATGTAAACATGATCGTTAAATCCTGTTTTTTCCAGCTGAGGCGACTGTCTAAGCTGAAGCCCATATTATCCAAAAATAACCTGGAGACAGTATACAGTACATGCATTTATTACATCTAGGCTTGATTACTGCAATTCACTCCTGTTTGGTATCAGTCAGACCACCATTGCACAATTACAACTGGTCCAAAATGCAGCAGCCCGATTTTTAACCACTACACGCAAAAGAGAGCACATTACACCAGTCTTGGCCTCCCTGCACTGGCTACCGGTTCATCTTCGAATCCAGTTCTAAATTCTCCTATATGTCTACAAATCACTGAACAGTCTCGCCCCCGCCTATCTCTTGGATTTTATACAACCGTATGCCCCACCATGTTCTCTGAGGTCAGCGGACCAGTTACTTCTAATAGTTCCAGGAACTCGTCTTACACGCAGAGGTGACAGGGCGTTCTCTGTAGCAGGCCCAAGACTCTGGAACGAGTTACCTCTGCTCGTCAGACAGGCCCCCTCCCTCTCGGTTTTCAAATCCCGTTTAAAGACTCATTACTATTCTGTTTCTTTCAACACCAGATGATCTGTTTTGGTCGTTTTATTTATTATCTGCGACGATTTTATGTCTACCGTATATTCTGTTTTTACTTCATTTTATGTGTTGCCGGTTGTTTGTTTGTACAGCACTTTGGTTGGCCTTGTCACTGTTTTAAGTGCTCTATAAATAAAATGGTATGGTATTTAGCTGTTTTATGCTAATTTTAGCTTTTTTAGCTAATTCCACATTTTTTGCACTTATTTAAACTTTTTTCAGCCTAATTCAGCAACAATGTGTTCTCTCCACTCCCTTCTGCTAATTTAGGCTTCTTTCTACTTTATAGCCACTTTTTAGCTTTGTTGTTGTTGTTGTTAATTTCAGCTTTTTTCAGATAATTTCCACTTTTTTGTGCTCATTTCTGCTTCTTTAAGACACATGTGTTCTTTCTGCTGTCTTTTGCTAATTTAAGCTTATTCTACCATTTCAGCTAACTTGTTAGCATTTTCTGGGCTAATTTCAGCTGATAGATAAATTTAGATAAAGTCACAGAGCAACTGTGTCAACTCTTGAAACTGTGCCTGCAGTCAACCTACTTCACTTATGGGGAGCAATATTATAGGCAGAAACATGGGTGTGCTATGGGGTCTCCAGTTTCTCCTATTGTTGCCAACCTGTACATGGAGGAGGTAGAAAAGAGAGCTTTGACATCCTTTTCAGGGAGACCACCAAGTCATTGGTTCAGGTATGTTGACGACACCTGGGTTAAAATTAAATCTCAGGAAGTCCAACATTTCACTGATCACATCAACTCTGTGGATAAATATATCAAGTTCACACGAGAAGATGTAAAAAATGGCAGGTTGGCTTTCTTGGACTGTGAGGTCTCAGTTTCTGATAGAGGAAATTTGCAAACTGAGGTGTACCGCAAACCCACCCACACAGACCAGTATTTACAGTTTGACTCCCATCACCCTCTGGAGCACAAGTTAGGAGTCATCAGGACTCTGTACCACAGAGCAGACAGCGTCCCCACTAACTCAGGAGCCAGACAGAAGGAGAAATCACACACAAAACAGGCTCTAGAGAAATGTGGATATCCTAACTGGGCCTTCCTGAAAGCAGAGAAGAAACCCAAACAGGACTCCAGCCAGCCATCAGGTGAAAAGAAGGAACCCAGACCAGTGGTCATTCCGTATGTTGCGGGAGTTTCAGAGACATTGAGACGTTTATTTTCTAAACACAACGTCCCAGTGGCTTTTAAACCCCAAAATACATTACGGCAAAGACTGGTTCATCCCAAAGATCCAGTCCCCCGGCACAAACAGAGTAATATTGTGTATGCTGTTCAGTGTCAGGAGGGCTGTGATCAGTCTTACATCGGGGAAACTAAACAGCCACTGGCCAAAAGGATGGCCCAGCACAGAAGATCAACATCATCAGGTCAGGACTCTGCGGTCTACACTCATCTCCAGGCCAGCGGTCACTCTTTCAGGGATGAAGATGTTCACATCCTTGATAGAGAGGAACAATGGTTTGAGAGAGGAGTAAAGGAGGCCATCTTTGTGAAAAGAAACCGTCCATCATTAAACAGAGGTGGAGGCCTCCGGGTTCAACTGTCCCCCTCTTACAATGCTGTTATTGCTAGTATCACTCAGCCCTCTGTGAATAGCAAACAACCATCAGGGTGCTAACGATCCATCGTCAGGCTGATGGTCCTCCTTGATCATGTGAGCAGCTGGTTTCGGCTGTCATCAGCCAACTGGTTGATCCACTGTGAGAGGGTGATATTTATAAGACTGAACTGAATACAGCAGCTCAGACTGAAGAAGTCTTTCGGACGAAAGACTAAACGTTTCTACAGTTTTTTTTAGTTTTTTAGTTTTTTGAATGTCCAGAGGATCAGACTTAGCTTTCTTAGATTTTCTACCTGGATTATTGAGCATGCATCAGGGTAGATAAAGTCATGTTTTTCGTGGTAATTTTTGCTATTTTCAGCCTAATTAACTTCTTTCAGTTAATTTCAGCTTTTTATGCTATTACATCTACAGTACTGTACCATTTTGCTGTTTGCTAAGTTGATATTTTTCAGCTAATTCCACATTTTTGGGGCTCACTTCAGTTCTTTCTGCTTCCTTCTGGTAGTTTAAGCTTTTTTCTGCCTTTTCAGATACTTTTTGCTAATCTTTTTTTTTTTTTTTGCAAATTCCCTAATTTTTACAATCATTTCTTCTTATTTAAACCAAATTAAGCACATATGTGTTTTTTCTGCTTTCTTCGGCTAATTTAGGCTTGTTCTTCCTTTTCAGCTACGTTTCAGCATGTTTTTAGCTAATTTCAGCTGTTTTTCAACATGTTCTTCTGCAATAAGCATTCACACTGTATTTTTGCAGGAAATGCAATTTCTCTAGTTTGGTTTTGTTTTGTTCTCATCCTCTGTTTACAGAGCAGTTTTAAAGACGAGCAGTAAATAAAAATTAAAACAACGAGCAAAGAAAACTATAGCGGCACATTTTATATCCAGACAACAATCTTTAAAAGTATTTGCCATTTCTGCTGGTTGTAAAATCTGTTTATCTCAAATCATTCTGCACTTTTGTTTTTCTCTTTATATTTTCTTAATTTAGTTCGCCTGCTGCGATCGTTGAGACGCTGGAGGAAACACACCAGAGAGGCTCGGAGGCAAAGGATAAACATGGAGAAAGCCAGGCGGCATCACTGCTCCACACTTCTCTCTAAAACTCTGAAAGCGTGGAGCAAATATCACCACCAGCACCATAGAAAAAGGGTTACATCATTATGCCTTTACAGCTACGGAAACTTACTCTGCTGGCTTTATGCTGCAACATTAAACCATACATGTCATTGTTCAGGTAATGAAGCGACAAGGAGTTGTTTTGCTGAGACTAAAGATGTACCAGAAGTACTATGAGCTGTGGAAACTGAAGGTTTGTTCATGTTTTCGAACCTCTTGATCAGTTTAGATGAATGTAGACAACCAAAGGGAAAAAAAATGTGCAAATTCTTTTAAAACTGTAAAATGAGAGCAAGTTTGAGATCAGAGACTGAGACTCGTGTCGAGGAGCGGGATCTATGGGGGCTTTAAAGATCCACTGACATCATCTTTGAACTTTGCATAAAATGATACAAGATATATTTCTTGTATCATTCAACTATGTTCGTTTTTGCAAACAAAATGATAAATTAATGAAAATTCCTTTCAAACTGAGTTTAAAATTAAAAACTGTGTTTCTTCATGGAAAATCCGACTGCACGCGAATGCACCATCTGTGACGTAGGAAGGAGGACCTTCAGTCTGCGTGCTAGGATAACTCATAACGTATTCTCTGCCAGATCACCTTTTTTTTTTGCATAACTTGAAAAATGCTGGTACGTTGTGTCACATTTGGGTGTTCTAATATCATCAGTGAGCAAGTGAGCCTTTTCACTTTCCTAAAAGATTGAAGACCTTCTTCAAGAATGGAATAAATAAAGCTGCCCCCCTCGGAGCTCCCTCGCTTCCTGAACAGGTAAGACTCAATTAAATACGGTGCAGACCTAAATTAGAACCTGCTGTTTCTGCTCATCTAACTTCCTGCTTCCCAAACTGAAGACAAATCGCTCAAATCTTAACTTGGATTGATAATTTTGTCGTTTTATTTCTTGTTCGCCATGAATATTTAAAAGGGGCGTTCTAAAGACGTTCTCCTTCCTACGTCACAGATGGTGCATTCGCGTGTAGTCGGATTTTCCATGAAGAAACACGGTTTTTAATTTAAAACTCACTTTGAAAGGGATTTTCATTAATTTATCATTTTTGCTTGCAAAAACGAACATAGTTGAATGATAGAAGATATATTTTGTATCATTTTATGCAAAGTTCAAGGATGTCAGTGGACCTTTAAGATCCGTTGTTCTTCTGTAGACAAAGATAGTTTCCTTCTTACTGAAACTGTTTAAGAGTTATGAGTTGTTTCCAGTATGACCTTTGATGAAACAGAAGGATCTGAAGTTTCCTACAGAACTGTATGTGGTTTGAGTTAGTGCAGTCAAACTGACAGGGGCTGTGCTCTTTTTCCTGCAAACAGCTGCAGCACAGGCGGAGAGAGGCCCACCAGACAGAACAAGCTCTCTGGCTCTGGTCGCTCACCCTTCAGGCCAAGGTAACGCCTGCCTTCATGTTTTTACCTCCAATCAAAGCTAAGCACGGAGTGCTTTGCAGAAATTAGCCTCCCATCGTTGATCGTGTCTCGATTCTGCTCTGTCAACTCTGCAGGTGTTGTCTGGGTGGAGGCTATGGGCTGCAGAGCAACGCAGCGAGCGAGAGCAGGCATCCAGAGCGGCTCTGGTCTACAGAGACCGGCTGCTGAGGGAGGGCGTGTCGTGCATCCTCACATACGCAGCGCACATGAGTGATCTCACAACGAGCCTAACGCAGTTCAGCCAGGAACAAGTGGGTGGCTGTGTGTGTGTGTTTTGATCTGTTATATCTTCTGCGTCTCTTCAGCCGGTCTGCTTGTGTCCTGCAGAGATCGCAGCGTCTCCAGAGAGTCGTTAAACGTTGCGCCTTGAGGTGGAAGCAACGGGTGCTGTGCGGACGACGAAAAGAGCAGGAGGTCGGACAGCTTAAGAAAAGCGTGACCTTCTGTTTGAGCGAGCCTGCTGTTGGCAGCGTCTCGTCGTCTGGCTCAGAGGAGCAGAGAGAGGACGCTCCAAGCAGAACGTGAGTTCAAACGTTCAGGCTGTGAAACTGAAACACACCAACTACTGTACAGAGATAATTCTGTGGACTTCTAACATAAATGCTGTAATGTTATCTAAATGTGTACTCATGAGTATTTATTGTGCAAGAACGTGCCACTCTGACCTAAATGCTTTTCTATTTCATTCTAGTACCAAATACGAACTGGACCCCCACTGCTCTGAAGCAGCTCTGAACCCCTTTGAGTTGAACTGTCCTTCACACCAAGACCCTGCCCCATCCAGTTTACTCATATCTACTACGGTGATACCTTCTGGACCTCAAAGATCCATTTCACCTCTGGAGCCTGAAAACCAGGATGTTCTACTGCCTCCTGCTGCTTTTATGACACTAAAGACTCAGAGAGCAGTACCGACTTTGATACAAACCCCATCAGCTTTTACAGGTTTTTTTTTTTCCTTCTCAGTTAGATTTTTTTTAAATACACAAGCTTATTTATTAATTGTTAAGTGTTAATTAACCCAAACTCAAATAATCCAGTCAACATACCTGTTGTGATGCTTTTTTTAAGACTCAAACCTGAGAGCCATCAGAAGATCATCTAAGGATCCTCATGAAGAAAACAAATCCTATTCTGCAGAATCAGCTCCGATACGAGAGCTTCTCAGCATTCAGCGAGAAATGAAGAGCTTCCAGCAGAGCAGAAAGCAGCTCCGGTAAGAACAAAACAAAACAATAACATTGTTGTTTCTACACTAGTTGAGGTTTGATGGTGTGTGTTTGCTCAGGGCATGGCGAAAGCTGAGAGAGGTGTTGCAGAGTTGGCTGCAGACGACTGCAGAGGAAGAACAAATGGAAAAAACTGCAGTTTGTGAAGAGCTGAAGGAGGTAAAGACACGAGTGATGATGTCTGCTTATGTTAAAGTAAAAAAAAAAACTAAAATATTACAAACAGTAGAGCCAAACATCACCAAGTCTCCATCTGAGTCGTATCCCTCAGATGTTTAATGTCCACCTATGTGGTCATTAAACCTCACATCTCTATGATTTAACACTGAGGTGCTGAAGTTCAATGTTTTTGTCTTAAATTTAAAAATATATACATATATTTAGGCAGTCAAATATTAAAGGAGGTAAATTCATCCTTACTTGAACTACCTGCGTCTAACTGGACTAGAGAAATTGCATTTACTGCAAAAATACAGTGTGACTGCTTATTGCAGAAGAATTTGCTGAAAAACAGCTGAAATTAGCTAAAAACATGCTGAAACGTAGTTGAAATTGAAGAACAAGCCTAAATTAGCAGACCACCCCCACCCGCCCACCAGAAAGAACACATATAATGCTGAATTAGGTTTAAATAAGCAGAAATGAGCACAAAAATATGAAATTAGCTTTAAAAAAAAGCTTAAATTAGTAAAAAGTAGCTGAAAACACATAAAGAAGCCTAAACTACCAGAAGGAATCAGAAAGAGCTGAAATGAGCTCCAAAAAATCTGGAATTAGCTGAAAAACATTAAACTGGCATAGAAACAGCTACTGTAAATAGTAGCTGAAATAGCAGAGAAAGCTGAAAGTAGCAGAAATGACTTGAAAGGAGCATAACAAGCTTAACTTAGGCTGAAAGTAGAAGAAATTACCACAAAAAACTTGAATTTTATCTGAAAACATCTGAAATTAGCCAAAATTTTATAAAAAGCTGAAAAGGTAGAAGAAGCTTACGGTAAATTAGCAGATTAGTCCCAATTAGACTTAAAGAAACAGAAATTAGCACAAAAAGTGAAAATTGTCTGAAAAAAGCAGAAATTTGCAACAAAAAAAAAATATATAAACAGCTGAAATGTAGCTAAAAAACCATAAAGAAGCTTAAATTACCAGAAAGAAGTAGAGAGCACATTTTTGACGAATTAGGCTGAAATAAGTTGAAATGAGTGCAAAAAATGTGGAATTAGCTGAAGAAGCTAAAATTAGCATAAAACAGCTAAATACTAGCTGAAATAGCAGAAAAAAGCTGAAACCCATAAATAAGCTGAAAGGAGCAGAACAAGCTGAAAGTAGCAAAAATAAATTAGAAGAAGCACAAAAATGTTGAAGTTAGCAGAAAGTATCAAAAAGGATCACAAAAATTAGCTGAAAGTAGCTGATTTTTTTTTTAATTTACACAAGGAAGCTGAACCAGAACAAAATGTGAAAGGAGCAGTAAAAGTTTATAAACACATCTAAAGATGTGACTGATGTAAAATGAGCTCAATTCATTTTCTATCAGGAAAAAAGTGGCAGAAAAGGCCAAATATTTCAAAAAGCTAAAGTTGCACCAATACCAAAAGTCATAGCACCCTTCTATAACGAGCTGAACGTTTTTGATAGATTTGTTGAAATGGTACAAAAAGTGTGGAACGAGAAAGACGCTGAAAAATTGATGTAAGAAAAAGCGATCACAGTAGTGTGAATGCTTCATAAACATTCACACTATTATGAATTTTATTGAAGTTTTAATAAGATATACAAACTTCATTAACTGAGATGAATCATCTTTATTTAGCAGCTCCCAACGATGCACACGGGTGACAAAACGAGCATTAAATCAGATCTTTTGAACAACTTCCGTTTGGAGAAATGGAGTTTAATTCTGACCAAACCGATGAGTTTTTATTTCTCCAAACTGGGATGGTTCAAAGAGCTCACTATAAATTACCTGAGCAGTATCTGACTGAAGTAAATATTGTTACTGTTATTAATAAACCTAATCCCGTGTCTCTGCTGATGTTTTTAACAGCTGGAGGAGCGCATTAGCAGATTGTCCGCTGAGTTGGAAAAACTGAAACCAACCATGCTGCTTCACACGGAGAGAATCCAACATTTACAGTCTGTCCTCCACGCCTCACACGTTCATCCTCCCTGCTCAAAACCAACAGACAAGGAAACCAGCAGCTGTGTGTTTGCGACGTGACCGGAAACGACTTGCATCTCACTCACCTGCTTATTGTTAGGACCGTTACACCTCTGTCACGATTTCTGGAAGGAACAAACTGAAGTATTAACAAAACAACCAATATTTTAAAATAAATGTGAATCCAAAAATATTTTCAAAAGGTTCATCACATCAAAAACCATTAAAGCCAACTATTTCAAAGCACCTAATTTGTAAAACAATGTATAGGAGTCCTCCTTGTGGCAGATGGTGCTAAATATTTTCCATATGTGTGTAAAAAGTGACTGACTTGGCTGTTTTCAAAGGAGTTGCCCTTACGCAACAAGTTTTCTCCTTCATATGCACCAGAGCTTCAGATAATTTGGAGAATCTTGCAAGAAAACCGGTCGTTTCCGACTCAAAGAGAAGACCTCTGCGTTTTGACTGAACAGGATAAAATTGTTTAAATGTTTGTGATCCACGGCAGCTTAAAATGCGAGGATTCAGTCAGGTTTTACTGTTTGTCATCTGTATCTGCTGCATTAGGGGTGAGTTTATTTATGAAGTATTTTTATTGTTTCTGTTGGGATTTAGTTGCATTGAGATGTAAAGTACTTTATTACTGTTACGCTGATGCTGATATTTTTATTGCCCATTTTCAGGCCCTTATTAAAACAGTTGTTAATGAATATGATTGATTGCTAAATCATTTAAAAGTTGGCTGAAGATGTGGATTTCTTTGCAAGCGCCAGCGTTTCTTAAAGCCGTCTTTTCTGATGCACAAACATGCTTTAAATTAGTCAACGTGGAAAAGGACTAGATGCACCTAACTCCTCTGACTGCCTTGTGTGGATTCTTAAAACTCCCAGCCAAGAAGATGCGGTGGTGCACTGTTTCAGATCCTGAGCAGAGGAAGTGTGCAGAGCTCGCTAAAGCTCTGGTGGCAGTGCTGCCTCCTGCTGCTGTCGCCGCTTTTGCCAGACTCTCATGCGTACGAGCATCCAGCACGGCGGACTGCATCGATAAAATCAAGGTGAGCAAACTGGAAAATTCTTAAATTGTTAGCACTGAAATGACTTAACACATGAGATCATGTGTTTATGTGAAATAAATATACATATATCATGCCTAAAATAAATACCGTAAATATATTATGCCTAAAACAAATAAAGTTAAAGTTATTCATTTTATGTATATGTAAATGATTTGGTAAATGTGTCAGGACTCCTTAAATGCGTTGTTTTTGCTGATGATAACACATTTTTTTGTTTTGGTAAAAATATTGAACAGATTTTGGAATTAATGATGGAGTTTGTTGAAATTCAGACTTGGTTTAAACTTAATAAATTATCATTAAACTTGGATAAAACCAGCTACCGTACATGATATTTAGTAATAGAAATAAAACTATTGATGTTCCATTTCAAATTGAGGGTTCAGAGATCTGTAGAGTTAATGAGGCGAAGTTCTTGGGTGTCATCATCGATGATAAACGGTCATGCAAACAACATATAAATTCTGTGAAAATGAAAATATCCAAATGTATTGCAATATTTTACAGAGTCAGAGATCTATTGAACGACAAAGCACTGCATTTGTTGTATAATACAATTATTGTGCCACATTTAATTTATTGTGTTATTGTTTGGGGAAAAGCGTGTAAATCGATTACAAAGCCTATTTTTATTTTACAGAAAAGAGTTGTAAGGATTATCTCAAGAAAGCATTACTATCCATCAAGTATATTATTTTATCAAATGAAATTGCTGAAGTTCCATGATTTGGTGGATTACAACATTTGATCACTTATGTATAGAGCTCAGAATAATATACTACCTTCAAATATCCAAATGTATTTTGTAAAAAGATCACGCTGTTACAATCTTAAGGGGAAAGATATACAGTACTATATTTGTAAAACCACAGTATAGAACTAGTTTGAAGGGAAGGTCAACCTTAATTCAGGGAGTTGGATTATGGAATGACTTGGAGTCAAATGTTAAGGAAGCCAAATCAATGTATGTATTCAAGAGACTGGTCAAAATCGAATTGTTAAAGAAATGGAATATATGAATGTATTTAAATGAGAAATGTATGAGTATTGGAAAATTGAGTGAGTTAATTCATTTTGTTTTGCTATTTATAGAATATGGTTGTTTGAATTGTTTATTAGATAATGAGCAGATTTAACAAGATTTTTTCTCCATCTGCTACCTTTCATTTTATATTTTATATATATTTTTCTAATTACATATATGTTCATTGTTTTGTATCTCATTACATGCATTATAAAATGAATTTTAAAAATGCAGTTACAAAAGTTGCATCAAATTCCTAGCAATTCATCAAAGCGCTGACAAAATAAAAACACAATTGATTAAACTCATTCTTCACAGATGTTTCCAGCAGCTATAACAGAAATGATGCACCTAAATCCTTAAGGTGTTGGACCAGTTAGCAGAAAAATGTAAGGAAATGTGAAGTTTTGCACAATATAATTGTTTCTTTAACTTTTTTTGTTTTAGGCTAATCGTGCTGATATTGTGACCTTAGATGCAGGAGAGCTTTATTCAGCTGTGAAGCAGTTTGACCTCGTTGCCATTGCTAAAGAGCTTTACAGAGACGGTAGGTTTGCTTCCTGAAACATTTAGTGCTGCCTCCTCTTCCTCACAGAGAGTGTGTTGTTGTTTCGTCTGCAGGAGGCTGCATTCTGTCCGTGGCTGTGGTGACAAACAGCAGCTTGGATGTTCGGTCCCTGCGGGGCCACAGGAGCTGTCACAGCGGGCTTCGGTGGACAGCTGGATGGAGCCTCCCGCTCGGCTTCCTGCTGTCCAGGAACTACCTGAGCTGGTCCAAGGAGCATCCTCTCATCCGGGGTACTGGTGATCCACTGTCTGCATTTTTCTGCTCCAATCTATAGATTTTTTTTCTTCTTCCTCAATCCTCTCACTACTTGTTCGTTCTCGAGCAGATGTCGGTGACTTTTTTGCTGCCAGCTGTGTTCCTGGAGGCGCCGCCATGGCACCTGGTTTGTGCTCTCTGTGTCGAGGCCACAAGTCTTTCATCCGTCAGAAGAATCATCACTGCGAGACGTCACACAGCGAGCTTTTCTACAACAGCCAGGGAGCCCTGAGGTCAGCATCAACAGGACATCAGAGCACTTTTGATTTACTTCACGTCACTGCATCTTCTTTTGGTCTTCAGGTGTCTCAGGAGCGGGGCAGGTGATGTTGCATTTGTGGACCATTTAGCTATCGAAGCTATTGATGGTAAATATTAAAGCCCCACTGACATGATTTTTTAATTTTCATCAAATTGCTCAAAATATATATTTTTATCATTTAAATATGTTCATTTTTGCAAATAAAATGCTAAATCACTTTAATTTTGCTTTAAAAGTGATTTTGAACTTCAAGCCGTGTTTAATCATGGGAAATCCAATTACACACGAACGCACCATCTGTGACGTAACACTGGGCAGAGGGCTCTGGTCTCTTTAATAGCGGACAATTTAAAACCCGACGAATTTATCAATCTATGTGAAGATTTGAGCTATTTGTCTTCATTTTGGGAAGCAGAAAATAGTTTGGGTGATGGAACAAGAAACAACAGGATCTAATTTAGGTCTGATGCTGTATCAGACTTACCTTCATGTCGAGCTGCTCATACCTGCGCACTGTGACAAGCCCAGAGCTCTGCCCGGTGTGACATCACAGATGGTGCGTTCGGGTGTAATCAGATTTCCCATGATTAAACACGGCTTGAAGTTCAAAATCACTTTTAAAGCAAAATTAAAGTGATTTATCATTTTGTTTGCATAAAGAAACATATTTAAATGATAAAATATATATATTTTGAGCAATTTTATGAATAGTAAAAAAATCATGTCGGTGGACCTTTAAAGTCTCTTACTCATATCTGTTCAATTCACTGCTGTTTTTAACTGCTTGAATAAAATGTGTCTAAAACTGGCATTTTGCATTTGCTTTTGTCTTGATTGTCTAGTTTACCAGACAACAAATGTCCAGTTATTTCTTTTTTCAAGTGGCTTTTCTGTCAGTTCAGTGATATTCTAGAAACCTAAGTACAGTAGATGTTTCCACAGGTGAAATTCATAAAATGATAACGGTCAATGTGGAGATAGTTATCTGACCATGTGTTCAGTTTAGAAGATCAAGGACTTCTCCAAGTGAAGAATAAAAAAACAAGATTGTTCAAACCTGATAAAGATAAAGCACAGCTCATATTCTAGTAGTGTGTTTGAATACATTTATTCCTTTGTTTTATTGTTTACCTGTTTTATCAGCCAGTGAACAAAACCAGTTCAGGTTACTTTGTCCTGATGGGACACAAGCCCCCCTGAGCCACTTCAGGAGCTGCAATCTGGGCCGTGGTCCTGGAGGGGGAATGGTCACCAGGCACAATTTTCGCAAAGTTGTCCGCAGGTTTATAACAACTGTGCAGGTAGAAAAAAAACTTTTTTTCTCTCTCAAATATTATTAAATCTTTTTCAAACAGATTTTTTTATTGTTTTTTTAGCTGCTGTTTGGTCAGAAAGGAAAAGAGAGGCACCGCTTCCAACTTTTCAACTCATCATCTTATGGAGAGAGTGATCTCCTCTTCAGAGATATGACACATAAGCTGGTTGTTCTGCCAGATGATGTGGACATCAGCCAGGTGTTGGGGCTGGATTATGTTGCTCTTCTCAAAGGTCTTGGCCACGAAGGTGCTAATGCTTGTTCCCAGTGGTTCTTCCTATTTTAAACAAATACTTGCAGGATGTGACTTTTAGGATGTGCTTGCAGGAAGCTCCCTTGAGGACAGCGTTGTGCGTTGGTGCTGCATCAGCCATGCCGAGCAGAAGAAGTGTGAGCAGTGGGCTCTCAGCGTAAAGTCGGACCCTCTGGTGTGTGTCCGAGCCGCCTCAATGCGTGACTGCATCAAGAAGATCAAGGTAAGTTGTTCAAATCGCTTTTACTGAGTGAGAAAGCCATACGAGCAGCTCTAACCGGTTTCCCTTTTTTCCACAGAGGGACGAGGTGGACGCTGTCTCGCTGGATGCAACTCACTCATTCATCGCAGGAAAATGTGGTCTCATCCCTGTGGTAACTGAATATTATGGTAAGACTCTCGTAGTACTCAGAACGCATAAAAAAAAAAAATCTAAGCACTTACCGGTAGTTTATTTAACATCGACTTTATTCAATATTAACGTGAGTTTTTGCTTATTAGCACATTTTAAGGCAAAGAACTCACTAAAATGATTATTGTTGTTTACCTCAGTCTTCAGCTCACTGATTCGTTTTAACAATCGAAAGTTCAACCTGTTAATGTTGGGAGTTTGGTCCTGAAAACTGACTCTGTCTATTGCTGTATTTTCCGGTGTATAAGTCACAATCTTTTTAATAGATTTGTCCGTACTGTGACTTACACACCGAAGTGACTTACAAGGTACAGCAATCCCCCTAGTTACGACTCCATCGACCTACGAACAACGGGACCTACGAACGTATCATATTTAATAAAAATATGAAATTACTGTATTAAAAAAAAATATATATATATATATATTTTTTTTTTTGTGTTTAAATGTTCTTAATTTCATGTGTACATCACTTTGTTGCAGCTGTGGTTGTTTTAAAGGCTTTATAAATAATAATTATGATAAAAATGATCATTTCTGATCATTTTTGAGCAATCTTGGGCAGCAGGAAGTAGGTCTTCAGTTTACACGGTCACAAATTAATGTAGAACACCGGACGCCATTTTAGGTTCAGTCACGGGGGTCTCCGGTCACAAATTAATGTAGAACACCGGACGCCATTTTAGGTTAGCTGCCGGGAGCCGGCCTTTGAACACTGGTGACCAGGATGGCCTCATATGGATTAATTACTAGCTGGAAACGTCTCTGTGAACTTTGTGGATGTCTCAGGCAGCAGCGGATTTATCGCCGATCGTGCCAGGCCGCCGCGCGAACACCTCCGGCCTGGCTAGCTCCAGAAGCTAACACGGGAGCCGGCCTTTGAACACTGGTGACCAGGATGGCTTCATATGGATTAATTACTAGCTGGAATCGCTCTGTGAGCTCTGTGGACGTCTCAGGCTGGAGCAGCAGCTGCAGATTGATCGCCGATCGCGCCGCCGCTCCAACACCAGCCCATGGCCTGGCTAGCAGAAGCTAACACAGGCCTTGAGCAGCTGCCGTGGTTAGCTTGCCGGCCGCCGCGCTGCTCGGCCCGACAACAATCAACGCATGGCAACCTAAGATGTCGGCTTTGACCATCTCAAAGTAAGAAATTATATTTTTATTTATTCTGTAAATGTGAATAGCAATGTTTTTTTAATCACTGTTTTTTTATTAAAGTTTTTTCCTTTTATACATACAAATAAGAAAGCGTGGGTACAAAACATGTTATACGTATGGTCTGTTTAAACAACATACATAAACGCAAACAAAAATTCTTTAAAAATTAATCCCATTCACTCCTATCCAGGTCACTGCCCTATGTCCACACACTACATCTTTAAACCTGACAAAAACAGAGAGCACAAAAAAAATAAAACAGAATTCACCTGAAATATTATTGTATATTTTGGAATGTATCAAGAAAAAGCCCCCATATTTTATTAAATTTCTCAGTAGAGTGCTGAAGAGAACACCTTATTTTTTCTAGTTTCAAGCATGACAAAAGGTCATATAACCACTGTTTATGAGTTGGAAGGGCAGCACCCTTCCATCTTATTAGAATTGCACGCCTTGCTAACAAGGAACAAAAAGCCAGTGCTTGTCTTTTGGAGGCTGATAGAGGTAACTCTTCACCACTGATACCAAACAGAGCAAGGAGAGGGCTAGGTGTTACTTCTACTCTGAAGATTGTGGACAGGGTTTTAAAAACATCCGTCCAAAACTGACCAAGGCTGGGACAGGACCAGTACATATGAACCAGTGTGGCCTCAGCAGTTTTGCATTTGTCACAGTATGGGGTGATTTCTGGATAAATACGAGACAGTTTGCTTTTGGAGAAGTGGGCTCTGTGTACCACTTTAAACTGAATAAGACAATGGCGTGCACATAGAGATGTTGTGTTAACAAGTTTGAGTATAGAAGCCCATGTTTCATCTGGAATGGTCATGCCCAGGTCCTCCTCCCATACAGCTTTAAGTTTGGGTGAGGAGGTCTCTATCATGTTCAACATTAGATTGTAAAGCCGTGAAATAAGCCCTTTACGGGTCGGGTTCAATTGTAAGATGGTTTCCAACAGTGTAGGCTCTGGTAGAGAAACTGAGCCTGAAAAATGTGATTGAATAAAATGTCTGATTTGTAAATATCTGAAAAAATGGGATTGTGGTAGACCATACTTATTGCTAAGTTGTTCAAATGATGCCAATTTCTTCTCAATGAAAAGGTCCTTAAAATGAGTAAGACCGCTCCTGTGCCATCCCAGAAACACCCCATCCTGAAGAGAAGGTTTAAACAAATGGTTAGGTGCAATGGGGCTTAGAGGGGAAAAATCCTTAAGTTTAAAATGTTTTCTAAACTGGCCCCATATTTTTAGTGAATGTTTCACTACAGGATTCAAAATGGAGTTGGGTGAGGAGAGTGAAAGTGGAGCACAAAGCATAGCTGGTAGAGATATATTATTGTTGTTGTGTAATTCCATAGTCACCCAATCAGGGGAATTACTCAGGTTATGGTAAAAATACCAGTGCACTAAGCATCTGAGGTTAGCAGCCCAGTAATAAAACCGAAAGTTAGGAAGACCAAAACCCCCCTCCTCTTTAGGTTTTTGAAGATTCATCTTATTAAGCCTTGGACGTTTATTCCTCCATATGTAGGATGAAAAAATTGAATCCAGCTCGTTGAAAAATATATTAGGAATAAAAATAGGTAGTGCCTGAAAAATATATAAAAATTTGGGTAGTATAGTCATTTTAATTGAGTTTATACGTCCTACCAAGGACATGGAAAGTGGCGTCCATTTTGTGAGGGATCTTTTCACTTGGTTCAACAGTGGAGTCAGATTTTCTTTGAACAAGTTTTTATGTTTTTTTGTCACTGTGACACCCAGATATGTAATTTTTTGTCTTTCAATTCTGAACGGCAAATTAGTAAAGTCTGATATATTTACTTTATTACTTAAAGGGAAAAGCTCACTTTTGGTAAGGTTCAATTTATACCCGGAGATCTGGCCAAATTGGGTAAACAAGTTGAGGGCAAAAGGCAATGAAGTTGATGGCTTGGAAATAAAAAGTAAAAGGTCATCAGCGTAAAGCGACACCTTATGTTCCATGTCATTTCTCCAGATGCCGGATATCTCCTTACTGGTTCGTAGTGCAATAGCGAGGGGCTCTATGGCTAGATCAAAAAGCAAGGGGCTAAGAGGACAGCCTTGGCGGGTGCCTCTTTGTAATTTAAATGGTTTCGAGGTTTGAGAATTAGTACGTACTGTAGCAGATGGCTGATGGTACAATAATTTAATCCAATGAATGAATTTTCCTCCAAAACCAAATTTACTAAGAGCTGCAAAAAGATAGTCAAATTCAACCCGATCAAAGGCCTTTTCAGCGTCAAGAGAAACAACACACTCATCCGAGACTGTGGGACTTGAATAAACTATGTTAAGCAACCTACGTATATTAAAATATGAATGTCGGTCTTTAATGAAACCTGTTTGGTCTTTTGAAATAACAGATGGTAAGACGGTTTCGAGCCTACGGGCAAGAATCTTAGCTAAAATTTTAACATCTGTATTCAAGAGAGAGATAGGTCTGTATGAGGTGCATTCCATTGGATCTTTTCCTTTTTTTACAAGTAGTGTGATACAGGCTTCATAAAATGACTGAGGGAGGGATCCTTGTTCAAAGCATTCAGTAAGGGTGGAACTAAGCTGAGCAGATATTAAGACTGAGAATTTTTTAAAAAATTCAGAGGGAAAACCATCTGGACCTGGAGTTTTGCCAGACTGCATTGAAGCTATTGCTAGTGAGACTTCTGACTGGGAGATGGGTTCATCTAACCTGTTTTTGAGTTCAGGTGAGATGACAGGGATGTGAAGTTTAGCTAAGAAATCATCAATCTTTTTAGGATTGGTTTGTAATTGTGAGCTGTATAACTCCGAGTAGAAGTCTCTGAATGCATCATTAATTTTTTCATGATCTGTGATTGTATTGCCGTCTTGTTTTCGAAGTTTAGGAATAGTTTGCCTTGCCCTAGAGCCCTTAAGCATGGTTGCTAATAGTTTATCAGGTTTGTCGCCATGTACATAGAATTTGAATCTGTCATGCAAGAGAAAACGTTCAGCTGAATGTGTTGTTAGTAGGTCAAGCCTCGTTTTAAGTTCCATACGCTTTTTCAAAAGTTCCGGACATTGATTGTGTGCATATTTTATGTCAATCTCTTTGATTTGTTGCATTAGGTTATTCTGTTCGTAAGTAGACTGTTTTTTTATTTTTGCTGAGTAGGCAATAATCTGGCCTCTGATATAGGCCTTAAAAGCATCCCATACTATGAGGCTAGAAATCTCTTGGGAGGAATTAGTAGCAAAAAAAAAATGTATCTCATCCTGAATAAACTTTAGAAAGTTTTCATCCGAGAGCAAGGTTGAATTAAAACGCCACTGTCCAGTTCTTGGGGAAAAGTGAGGAAGAGATAGGGACATAGTGAGTGGGGCGTGATCTGAAATTACTATGCTCTGGTAATCACAGGAGCAGATCTGATTTAAGTATCTAATATCTGTGATAAAGTAATCAATTCTTGAATAAGTTTTGTGTACGTGTGAAAAATATGAGTACTCTCTCTTATCAGGGTTTAGAGCACGCCACACATCGCACAGTCCGTAGTCAGATAAAAAGGTTTGAATGACTGATGCAGATTTGCTTATGACATTAGTTTTAACAGATGAGCGGTCCAAAACTGGGTCCAACCAGCAGTTGAAGTCACCGCCCAGCACCAGACGATATTTATTGAGATCGGGTAAAGAAGAAAATAGTTGTCTAAAAAAATTATCATCATCTGTATTAGGAGCGTAAACATTCACCAGGGCAACTAAAGTGCTGTAAAGTTTCCCACTCACTATAACAAACCTGCCATATTTATCAGCTACCACATTATGGGCCTCAAATGGAGTATTCTGGCTGATCAGTATGGAGACCCCTCGTGCTTTGGCTTGAAAGAGAGAATGAAAGCGTTGTCCTCTCCAGCATGCCAGGAGACGCACATTATCAGAGCTCCTGATGTGAGTCTCCTGTAGAAACGCCACATCTGTATTAAGGTGTTTAATATGGGAGAAAACCTTTCTTCTCTTCACTGGATGGTTTAAACCTTTAACATTCCAACTTAGGAAGTTTAAGTGCTGACTCATGTGAATTCAGAAATAAAGCTTGTGTGCTCCTTTATTACAGGTGTGAAAAATAGAGACTGAAACAAAAAAGATGAGAGTAAAATTATGTAACTGTGTGAGACTCCTGGCAGTGACCTTAGCCCTCCCCCATCCCCCCAACAAAAACAAACAAACAAACAAAAAAGCAAGAACAAAAAATGGCTGCCAGAGAAAAAATAAAAATAAAAAAATAAAAAAATAAAAATGGCAGCAAGCTCTTCAAACCTAACATTCTTAAACATCTAATCTTCCTGGTCTCAGAGACGAATCAGAGCTAACCACTGCTCCTAGAAATAAATGTAAACCCCTTATAATAATAGCCTACTGTATTAATATCTGACAAAAACAAACAACCATGACCACAGTAGATTTTTTTTTTTTTTTGTATATAATAATAAGTTCAAAAATTAATGTGAAAGGAGTCTCCAGTCTTAGGCTATATTATTCAGCCATAATCAAACTGCTGTGTGGTGGGGCTACCTTTCCATTCATAAAGTCCACTGTGGGAACAGGGGGTGGCCAGAATCAATCCTTCATTAATAAATTAACATATGTCTGTTCTGAAAAAATATAGCCTACAAATGCGCACTGAAGGAAAAAAAGCTGCGCGTGTCTCCAAAGTGCACCCTGCCACGCCCCTGCATGTGTGTGTTTGTTACCTCTCATCCACTTTAACTAATGAAGTTATTAATTCATGGGTTCTCCGATGATTTGGGCAGTTTCTTGAGGTATTGTTGAGCCTCCTCCACCGAGCCCAAAAACTTTTTGGCACCGTTGAGCTGCGTTATGCGGAGCCGGGCTGGGAAGAGCAGAGCCGGCTTCAAACCTCGTTTGTAAAGTTCACTCATCACGTCCTTGTACTCCGCGCGCCGGCTGAGCACGTCTGGGCTGTAGTCTTCCACGATACGAAGAGACGCGCCTTTGTAGTCGAACTTCCCTCTGCTCCTGGCTTCACGGATGATGAGCTCTTTGGTCAGGTACCGGTGCAGGCGGATGATCACCGGGCGCGGAGGATGCCCCGCGGGCCGTTTGGCTGCGAGGGAGCGGTGCGCTCTGTCCAGCTCAGGTGGAGTCGGGAGGACCTCTTTCCCAAATAACTCACAGAGGAGGGTGGAGAAGAAGTGAGTCGGGCGCCCGCTTTCCGTGTCTTCAGGTAAACCTAGGACTCGGACATTCTGACGTCGACTCCGTCCTTCGAGATCCGAGACTTTAACTTTTAATTTAGCGTTGTCCTCACGGAGAGCAGCGCATGACTCTTCGAGGGTGGACACGCGCTGGCTCAGATCTTCTGTTGCGAGCTCCAAAGAGCTGACTCGTTCTGCCTGTTCCTCCAGGGCCTGTCGTACCTGGTCCAGCTTGGAGCTGAGCATGTTGGCTGACGCTGTGATCTCAGACGCCAGATCCTCCCGGTGCTGCTCAAACAACGCAGTGATAGCCTCCAGCGTTAAACCCGCATCCTCCTTCTTGCTTCCTTTTGCGTTTCTAGAAGCCATAGTCAGAATAAAGAAAAAAGTCTCCAACGCTGAAGTTATAAGGCAATTAGTGGAGAAAATAGCCGTCTGTGGGGTGGTGTCAATTAAAAAGTTTGGATGTCACCGGAGCAGCTCGTTGACACGTCTACCCTGATCGCATGACAAACCGGAAGTCGTGCATCGTGAATAGCAATGTTTAACATTACAGTACACTACTGTACATGCTTAAATGTGTGCGCGCGCTCCGTTAGCGGTATTTCCGTTAGCGGTATTTCACCCCCTAGCTACGGCAGAATCGAGCTGCGAACCGTTCTTATCTCCCTAACTCGTTCGTAAATCGGGGGTTACCTGTATATACATTTTTTTTGCCATATTCATAATGCAATTTTTGACTGACGCTTTAAATTACTAAGAACTGCAACAGTGATTCCTCCTGTGCGCACTCGCTTCACTCAGCTGGTCAGGCAGAGGAAGGCTGGAGAGCTAGTTCCACGTGCCGCAATAGATGGATGGATGGATGGCACCGTCCAGGCAAAATGAAGCTGTTTTGACCATTAAATAAATGCGTAATAAATGTGACTTGTACGCAGAAGCGACATATGTTTTTTTCCCTCTTCATTATGCTTTTTTGACTGATGCGACCTATACTCTGGAAAATACGGTAGTTAATTAATAACATTTTTTGATTATTTTATGTGGTTTCATCTAATAATAATCTCTGATTGCAGCTGTATGTTGGAACCATGTCTGTTCATGTTTTTTTTAAGCACTGCTCATTATCTGAGTGTGACATTCCTGTTAAAACATGTGAAACTCAAAGTATTTGACCCCTCCTTGTCACAACTGATACAGCTTTACAGATACTGATAAAGGTTGTTTTTAGGAGTTTTATTCACTTTTGGATGACTATAAAAGTTAGCACAGCTTCATTATAAAGCATATTGATTATTTGCTGTTGTCCTCTCTGCTTCTTTCAGGGAGAACATGCACTCTTGCAGAAGGATCAGCTCATTTAGAGACTGATGGTGAGGGGATGAAGAGCAGTAATGTGTTGAAGTGACGGTGTTTGTTGCTGCTGTTGTCTTTACGTCGCTGTTTGTCCCCTCAGTTTTCCCCTCGGTTGTGGGTGTAGCGATCGCGAAGCGCTCCAGCAGGAATGTGTACATTGGGAATCTAGGAGGCCGGCGCTCGTGTCATGGCCACATGTACAGCCCTGCAGGATGGCTGCTGCCGTACACACACACACTGAGCCTGGAGCACGTCAGCACCCCCTGTGATCCAACCCAAGGTACTGACCCTAGTTTGTTCAACTTTGTGAATGACTATCAAACCTCGTCTCATGCTGCTCGTTCTAACGGTTTGTTGTCTTTTAAAAACTTTCTTTTTTTTGTTAGTGTACAATGAAGTATTTTGGAAAGGCTGTCTTCCTGGTTCTCAGGGAAATCTGTGCAAAGTATGTATGGGAGGAACCGGGGAGGCTGCGACCAAACGCTGCACTGACAACCACAATGAGCGTTACTATGGCAATATGGGCGCCTTAAGGTATGGTTGGTTAAAAAGATGGTTCAGCCAAGAACATGTGACCCGTGCAGGCAACATGAGCCTGACTGAGGCTGCAGTGCAAAATAGAAGTAAAATGATTTATCTTTGATGTAATTGTGACTTATATTAAATTACCAGTAGTTCATAAAGACTAAAATAGACTAGATAGGTGGCACACACGAATGTTTGTTTGTCTCTGTGTCCCTGTGATGGGCTTGCGACCTGTTCTGTGTGTTGCACTGTCTCTCTCACACATTGACAGCTGGATATGGGCACCAGTGACCCTTGCGACCTGAAAAGGGAAGAAGCAGGTAAATGGATGGAGACCATAAAGACACCATCTAGCAATCCCAGTATCTAAAATGGCATGTAATCTTCCTGATCTACCCATAAATCAAACTTTTCTAACGGGTATGTCTTCAGAAATCAACCTTTAGCTTATTGTTTCCTTTCCTTTAACTAATTAACTAATAGAGGGTAAATACATTTTACTATATAAAGCATAATAAGGAGAACTGATTAATTGGCGTTAAAAACAAAATCCACTTGCGTCGATATTGAGCGCGGCGTCAGTCTTGAACGTTTATTTTCTTTAATCATGTCATGGAGGAAGGAGTATTGGTGCAAGCATATTCCTAAATAGGAAGACAACTTAGGAAAGGGTTAGCATTGACCTTTTTTTTTCCTGCTGAATACTGTAGAGCCTGGACATTTCGTTGTATAATGTTTAGCGTCATTGTAAACTGGAGATGTCTTTTTTTAAATATACATCTGGAATTCCCGAAGAGATCTCTCCAGACCAATAAAAACAGATTTTCAAACAGGCAAACCAAACTAGCTTGTTGCCAGGTGACAAAGTGCCAAATTCAACAAACTACTGTACGTATATTTTTTCAGCTTTTGATATGGAAATAGTAATGTCTCCATACTGGAAAAAGTCCTCATAGCAACTCATTTTGCCAGCACGAGTTGCTTATTGTAATTTTGTTTTATTTGTATGCAGAGAGTGAACTGACCATCTAATCCTCCCGTTTTCAATATTCAGGTGTCTTGTTGGAGATCCTAGTGGGAAAAGCTATGGTGACGTAGCCTTCCTGGAGCAGCACAACCTCCACGCCAACATCCTCAGTGAGGATACACAACCAAGACACAGTAGCACTATTTCACACGCATGTAGAGTCTGTGGTCATTTTGTGTTTCCACTCAGGTTTGAACTCCTCCGGGTGGGTGGAAGGCTTGAGATCGTCTGATTTTGAGCTCCTGTGCCCGGATGGGCGCCGTGCTGCTCTGTCAGAGTGGGAGAGTTGTAACCTGGGAGCCATACCACCAAACATCGTCATGACCCGACCGGTGCTCGCTGCACGAGTGTACGACTTCCTCATGAAGTCACAGGTCATCTCTCTTTTAATAAATATTTGTATTCGACTCCTGCTGGGAGTACCAGTTCATTAGCGCCTACTTGAAAGAGCCAAGATAAATCTGCTCGAGGTTGTTTGTGATCCAAGGTTTGTGTTAGTCCTGGGAAGAAGAAAAACGGTCCTGAACGAACAAATTAATGCTTGAATGATCTTTCTCTGATTAGTCTCTGACATCTCACAGTATAAAACTTGAATCTGTTTTCAACTACTTTATTAGGAACAAACTGTTGTCACACTCAAAAATATATACAGTATATATATTTTTTCCTCCATAAAACTTTGCCTCTGTATTACAAAAATGATCAACTTTGGCTAAATTTCAAGTAGCAATTATCGATTAATAACCTTTGGATATCATATGTGTGCTGTTTGATTAACTTAAAGGAAAATCACACAGAAGTGGCCACAGATTTAAGAGCAATTGTTAAAATACAGTACAGTAGTCCCTCGTTTATCGCAGGGGATCCATGCTCTGAAGCACCGCAATAAGAGAAAAACCGCAAAGTAGAAATAGCAGTACAAGTACCGTATTATGTAGTTTATTTAAATATATTTATTAAGGTGTTTTAAACCCTTCCCACACTCTTGAAATATTCTAAACAACGTTTCTAAACTAAATGCTCTAAAAGAGCACAGAATGTCATGATTTCAGCTCTGCCTCGGCTGCTCTTTGCCACCTGCAACCGTTCTCTGCCACGCCCACTTCTCCGCTCTGCACGGAGAACAGCTGATCAGCTGCAGCAGGAAGTTTCTCCTGCAGTACTGCACAAAAGTGCAGCAGGTGCTAAATAATTTAAAGTAATTTATTTTAAATAAAAATTCCATGCCGATCCTGCGGCTCATCCTTCAATCAGTCAATTGTGTGTCGCGTCCAATCTTGTTTTGAAAAACCGGGATAAAGCGAGTCCGCAATAAACAAACCGCAAAGTATCGAGTGGCTACTGTAAACATTTTACGTAGCAAAATATACTACAGCCAAGCACATACATATCTTATTTGTACCAGGTACATACCTAATAGATTCTTGTTACGGTACATACTTTGTACTTACCAGGTACACTTTATTAAGTACCCATTAGGTGTCTGTACCTTGTTATTTACGAACAGGATATGTGCCAGGTGGTACATATCCTGTTAGTACTAGGTGTGTACCAAGGGTACACATTTGCTACTTACAAGGTGTGTACTAAGTAAGTATCAGATATATATTAGGTAAATATTTGTAAGTACAGTACCTGGTATGTACTAAGTACGTACCCTGTTAGTACTAGTTAAGTTTCAGATATGTACTGGGCTGTATTATGTACAGCACTGCAACCACATTTTAACATGTTTAAAAAATATAATTTGTTGGTTTGTTAGTTTATCTTTTCTAGCATAAATTGTATTGGTACAAAATGTGTGATTCATGTTTTTTTTTTATTATTATTATCATCATTATTACTGGTAAATGTATTCAAAATTTATTAAAATATTCTAATGAAACTGTTGATTTTTTTTTTCTCCCAAAACGATGCACTTATTTTTCAGGCATGGAATTAATTTAGACCATTTAAAACTTTTGTAGCATAATATAATGTAGCTGAACTGTTTTTACATTTATATTCTTTAAATTTCTCAAACATGTTTATTTTTTGATGACATAGGAGACGTTGGCAGCCAACCCAAACACAGAGTTCAGGCTCTTTGAGTCCCGTCAGTACGGAGAAAGTGACCTGCTGTTCAAAGATGCAACACGGTGTTTTGTTCACACGAGCCACATGGACTACCGCTCCATCCTGGGAGAGGAGTTTCACGCTCATTTGGAAACTGTCTTCAATTGCACGTTCTCTGGTAGGATCACAATCGGGACGCCCCATACGATTGTTGTGCACGTTGGATTTCTAACATCATATGTTCATTTTCTTCACAACAGATATCTTGGAGTTTTGTAACAAAGACGTGTGCAGCATATTCTAAAAGGAAGAAAACATCTCAATCCCTCAGCGCTTCTCGGTTAATCAGCTCGTCATCCAGACGAGTTGTTGTTTCTGTGGCTGACTAGACATGCTGTCATGAAAAGACTGAACTGAATGAAGCTCTGGCTTCTGTTTATAACATTTGTGTTCTTCGAAGGTGCAAGACATGAAGTAAACTGTGAAAAGCCTAAAGACAAATTTCTACTGCAATTTTTTTATGTTACTTGAAATTTACAGATACTAACCTCTTTAGAAACAAATGACAAGATACTATGCATCTATATTATGTGTTATGGCAGTGGTCAGCAACTAAGTACTGTATTTCTTTATGTACTTATTTGAGGAAATTGTTCAGCACATAACTTGTTATGTTAAATCCTTCATCCTGTGCACCTTAAAAGCAAACATTAATTTTAACTTGGCACCTTTTAGCTAACTTTATTGATCTTGTTTCCTCAATTAAGTAAGGCTTTTAACATGAAATAAATCAAAGTCTGTTTTGGGTAAAAGTAACCCAACACTTTATAATAGCATGTTTTGAAACTTTGTGTTTGAAAACAATTCATTCATTCAACCTTTATTTAGTCAGGTAAATCTTTTGAACCTCATGGGCTCATTTACGAAAGTGACCTGCTAAAACTAAAGAACAATGAACAGCAGTGGTAGAATTTCCTTAAACAATAAACAAACAAACAATAAACAATAGAAAACAAAAGAGAGAAAAAAACAAAAGAATTTTTTTTTTTTTTTTTAACAAAGTATCAAAAAACTAGCAAAACATTATAAGGTAGACGTATAACATCAAAGACAGGAACAAATCTGCATTGGTTTTTGCCAGGATTCCAACAGATTCTGAAGATTAGTCAATGACAAAAAATGGCAATGGTTAGAGAAATGGTGAATGAAAAGTTGCTTCATTATTTCACCCTTTAGGACACTTACAGTGTGGTGTGAGGACTTCTCTAATACCATAGTAATACATCCAGTTTTACAGTGGGTTTTTTTGTACTTTAAAGGTTCAGTATGCAGTTTCTGTAGAACTGCAGCAGTTAGAAATATTTTCAACAGGCAAAGCATTCTGATCCCTCCCCCTCAGAGCCATATGTGGCTCTGCCCCCTTGTGGTCTGTTGAATTTCAAATTCAAGCTCTGTTTTTATTGGCTGATTCAAATTCAAGCTCTGTTTTTATTGGCTGGTTACAAACTCTGTTTTTATTGGCTGGAAAATGGCGGGTCACCTTTTCTTTTTAGAAATGCTTATTTACCACCTGGAGAAGCAAGGGGACAATATTTTTTTTTTAAAAAATTTCAGAGATTACCTGGCTAACATCAGTCTGTCAGTAGGTAGTGACAGAGTGAAGAAATATGTTCATAAAAAAAGCTACATACTGTAGCTTTAATAACAGTAGCCTACAACAAGATACAAATACAAACTCTGATGAAAGGTGTCATAACTACATTTTACAAAATAGGGGGGTTACAAAAAATAAAGAAATTAAAATAAAACACAAAGGAACAATTAAGAGAAACTTAAAATATTGTTTTTAGATATCTGTTGTGAGACTAGCAATTTTCCACCCTTTTAATCTGCTTAATGAAGAATAGAATGACTTAAAATCGTCCATAAAACAGGAAAAGGAGGGCTTCTTATCCCTCCACTTTTACAGTACGAGTTTCAAGTGTACAGTATTGACAAATATATAAATAAAGTATGGTACATTACTGATATTTTCCGATGACTTCAGCTCCCAGAGATCCACACGGTAGTGTTTGGTGTTACGTTCAAATGGGTATTTCCTGTTTTCTGAGTCCAAAAGGTTCCAAGTTATCGCAGTTAGTAGCTTTAACATGTTAGCTAACAGCTCTTCGTAGATTTTAACACAAATAGTTGTCACCTAAACTAAATTTATATTGCGGCAGTCTTAAAGAAGGTAATGATTTAACAAGTGAATGATGCTGTAGAACTACATTAAAACTAGATAGCAGTTAAATAAATTAAAACGCACAACTTCCGCCTCCGTGAGTTTTCATCTGTCAGTTCTAACATGTTTGTCCTGTGTTGAAAAGAATTAACTTGGATTTTGTTTCCTTAGAAAATATTCAATTTGGCTTATCCATTAAAGATAAAAACCTAGAATTTTTTGTCAATGTTCTGATTATTGTAACAAAATACTATATTCATAAATGTCGATACGCAAAATGCTATCAGTGCTCTCAAAAATGATATTTCTTATATATATTTTTTTAAGTTGTCTAAAAAAGTTGCAGAATTTAAATGCAGTAAAACTATACGAGTTAATGGAAGTGTTTTAGTTTCTAGCTAGCCTGGTTAAAACCAGACCCTTGTCCTTCACTTCGCTTCAGGACAAGGGTCTGGTTTTAACCAGGCCAGTTTCTACCCCCAAAACTTGTCTTTTATTTATTTTTATATTTCTTTTATTTTATCCTTCAATTCCTTTATTCTTTTTATTATTTCCGTTAATTAGTTATTTTCAATAATTGTTAAGTCTTTTCGTGAACCTTTGCAATCAAGGTGAATTGTAGACATGGAGTTGTGATTCTTGTATTGTATAATATTTGTATTTGACATGTTGTGAGTTTTGTCAATGTTTTTCTTAATTACTAAAAAACAAGAAAACATGTTTGTCCTGTTATAGATGAGATTTCCGTGGCGGGCCATGGTCCCTCCTGCTGTCAGGCCAGCCTCCTCGGTCCCTGCGGGGAAGCTGGGCTTCGTCCCCGCCTGCAGCTCTGCGGACGCGTCGTCTCTGGAGCAGCTGCGGGACTTTGTGACGCGGGCCCGGCGGCTGTTCGTCATCACCGGAGCGGGTCTCTCCACCGAGTCGGGCATCCCCGACTACCGCTCGGAGGGGGTCGGGCTCTACGCCCGCACCGACAGGCGACCCATGCAGCACTCGGAGTTCATCCGCAGCGCCAAGTCCCGCCAGCGGTACTGGGCCAGGAACTTTGTCGGGTGGCCGCAGTTTTCCTCCCACCGGCCGAACCGTGGCCACTGGGAGCTGCGGCGCTGGGAGGACTGGGGGAAGCTGCACTGGCTGCTCACTCAGAATGTGGATGCTCTTCACGCCAAAGCAGGACAGAAGCGGCTCACGGAGCTCCACGGCTGCTCCCACAGGTGACGACACACATGTTGTGAACGACCCTCAACACAACCACCACACCAAGTCGATATGTGTAAAATCGACTGCATTACATCATTGTTCTAAGTGAACGACAGCTCGAATCAGGTTCCAAAAGTTGATCAGCTGTAGAGGAGCATCCAATGATTAATGCCTGAAGGTTTCATTAAAATCCACCCAGTTGTTCAGGAGATCTTTTGCTAACGGACAGAGACTGCTCCCAAAATGTGTGGTAAGGAGCAGTCTCAGCTACTACCACATATAAAAAAATCAACATCCTATCAGCTGGTTGTGGCAGCCACTTTGAATTTGGCCGACCAAAAGTTGGTCAGTTTTACTTTATTTTCTGCAAATTTCATTAAAATTCGTTCAGTCGCTCATGAGAAACGTTGTCAACACAGACATGACCAAATACACTATTGTCCACGTTTGCCTTTTAGTGGCAGGTTATATAATGTATGTGTGTATATATATATATATATATATATATATATGTATATATATATATATATGTATAGATATATAGATAGATATATAGATAGATATATATTATACAAAGTATATGTTGTATATATATTATATTATATATACTTTATATACAGGTAGTCCCTGAGTTACGACTGAGTTCCGTTCTTACGCTCCATCGTAACTCGAATTTCGACGTCACTCGAAACATACGTCCAAACTGCACCTTATATGTACAGTACTGTATTTTACCAAGCACTTAGCCTATCCTAACACAGTACCTTACATAATTATCAAAAAACACATTAATTTCAGAGCCATAATGAAGGGAAAAAAGAGTTAATTTCCTACTCTGGACTGCTGGTGAAGCCATTTCCTTGTTCCTCCCTCCCTCCTCCGGATTCTCCATTCGCTTACGTTGTAAAATCGCCGTCCATAAAACAGCTACTTTTCCACAGCCGTTGCCTGTTTCTGCCTATCCAGCTTGCTCCAACAAGTTTTGTTTTGGTTTTTTTAATGTCCAGAGGACCAGAATTAGCTTTTTTAGAGAGTACAGGCAGCTGTAGCCTCCACAGCTAGCAAACGGGAAACCGGAAACTGCCGGAAACTGGTCGGAAACTGCCAAAATCAGCTTAAAAAAATAAATAAAAAATATAAAA
>JBBPBX010010251.1:38012-50307 GCA_038048925.1 Garcialebias charrua | reverse complement strand
ATACACATATGTATCTATACAAGAGCTTTAAACAAATAATTAGCTAATATTTGAATATTCATTCACAGATTTTCATATCTGGGGTTATTGGGGAGTGTGCATCATCAGCTGGCGTCAGACAGCCACATCTCATATTTCCTCTAAGCCTGTTGTTTTTCTGTTTTTCTTCCTGGCCTTTCTAATGATTTAAAAATGTCCCGAGAAACCAAAAACCTTGCAGTGGAGTTTAGTGCTATCATTTTTGAGTATTCATGACTTTTTTCAGAGTAAAATTAATGTTGTTGTTGTTTCAGTGAAACATTTTAAGGCTTGTTTAGTGACCAAAAAACAGAAGACACCTGAATATGAACCCTACATTTTTATCATTAGAAAATAATTATTCAGATTGGTTTTAGAAACAAATTCTGTTCTTGCATTACTGTTGTCCTATTCTGGAAAGTAACACAGCACCCCAAAACGTGTCTTAAAATATCATGTAAATGTTTGAGAAGCCAGATTAAAATACATTCAAAAATAAATGCAGTAAATATGTAAATGCTTAGAAACAGTATATCTTGATGAAACTTGATATTTTTTGTCATGTAAACAGAGTAGAAGCTTGCGCACTGAAAACAAGAATATTCTGGTGTTCACGATGATGAGGATCAGGTTAAAAACAACCATCTGCAGCTACTAGTTAAACATTAAACAGTTTGCCAGGGCTCAAAAAACATCTCAGAGAGGACTCAAACATCCGGTGAATGTGAAACGTGATGAATTACATCTGGTAATGTGAGGAAATCGTATTTATACAAAAACAAGTCAGTGGATCTCATTTCTACTATACATACACACATTTTGATCATGTTGTCACTACCACGAGTTAATCCAGTGATCTTCTAATCCAAGATCCAACTTCTGTAACCTCTGCGCCACCATTCGTATTTTACGGACTATAGGTCACACCTTTTTGCCTAATTTGCATGCCCTGCGACTTATAGAGAGGTGAGACTTGTTTATGGATTTCCCCCCTTATTTTTAGACCAATTTTTGGCTCAGATATGACCGTTTTTCATTTTGGCAAAATGGTGCAGTACCACTTTCGGCCGCTAGGGGTGCAGTACCACCTTTGTCTGCTAGGGTACACCAACTGTTCCCACCTCATGTGTCCGACGAGAGCCTCCTCTGGACGGACTCAGTCTGTCGCAGCCCGGCCTCCTGCTCTGGAGGTATGAACTAGCTACTTCGCTGTTAGCTCAGTGTTTGTTAGCAAAATAGGTCAAGAACCACAGGACAGATTTTGATCAAACTTACAGAACGTAATCACTAGATGGATATTTACAACTGATTAGCTTTATGAGATGTTTGAGATAAAATTTGATGTTTTATAGACGTAAATGTGTCGCGGTTAGCTTAGTTGATTTTTCCTTGTACAGTACGTTTGAGCAAATAGCTCATAAACCACATAGCAGATTTTTTTCAAACTTACAGAAAGTAATCACTAGATGTACATTTACAAACTGTTAGCTGTTGGAGTTATTTGAGATAAAATTCGATGTTTTATAGATGTAAATGTGTCGCGGTTAGCTTACCGTATTTTCCGGTGTATAGGTCACACCTTTTTATGTTTTTTCAAGGCCTGCGACCTATACACCAGTGCGACCTATATATGGCTTGTTATCACTTTCGGCGAAACAAATTTTCAAATCCAGCTCATTTCACAATTACGTTCGTTTATTAAGGAAAAGTTCAGCTCAGACATATATTTGCTACAATTTTTATCAAACAAATAATTATTTTTAAGTGTTAATCTTCTTAAAATTCTTGCTGTGCACTCCTGTGGCAGACATTTGCAGCAGAGCTAAACGTAGGTGCGACCTATACACCGGTGCGACCTATCTAGGGATTTTTCCAATCTATTGGTGATAATTGGACAATGCGACCTATACACCGGTGCGACCTATACACCAGAAAATACTGCAGTTGTTTTTCCTTGTACTTTTTCAAAGCAAACATTTTTAAATCCTGCAGATTTGCCCATTACGTGAATTTATTAAGGAACGGTTAAGCTAAGACACGTTTGCTATAATTTTCAGCAGACAAATCATTGTTTTAACCGTGTTAATCTTTTGAAAAGTCCTTCCGTGCATGCTTCTGTGGTCGTCATTTTCAGCAGCGCAAATGACGCGCTGACGCGTCGCGTAGCGGTGACGCATAATAGATGCAACTTATATAAAGGTGCGACCTGTTTATGGATTTTTCCAATTTATTGACAATAATTGGACAAAGCGACTTATATAAAGGTGCGACCTATGGTCCAGAAAATAGTGTATATAGAGCTGTCAACGTTAACGCATTAACGCACGAGGTTAATCTAAAAATATTAACTTGTTAACATTACACAATGCAGACTAATCTATTGCTATGTTTACATGTTTTGAACACATAGGTGACACTTAATGAGATGATTGAAATAAAATTACTTCTATAAACGCTGCTGAGTATGAAAACTTTGAAAACTGTTTGGTTTGAGACAATAAAACCTTTTCTTCAACATTTTATGAAAATCTGCATATTTACATTTCAAGCTTATAAAGTTAAGCATAGTGATAAATCACTGTTACTGCATACTGCAGTAACATAGTTACTGCATGTTACTGCAGTAACATACTGCATTCACCGTTTACATTTATCAATACTGTTTACATTTATTACTACTGTTTACATTTATTATACTGTTTACATTTACACTACTTTTATATCTACACTACTGCTGATACATATACAGTATTCTCTGACTAGCCTTATTTAAGGATGCCCAATGTGCCTTATGTGCCTTACTGCATATGCCACTTTGCCTCTATACCAACATCAACTACCTCATACATATACTGTGTACATTAACTCATATGCTGCTTTGCCACTCTTTGCAAATGTCAATGCTAGAACCTTCAGTTTATTTTATAGATATACTTTTTATACTTTTTATACTACTATGCAAAAACTCAGGACAGTATTACACTTTTATTATTTCATTTTATGCTTATGTTCATTAAATGTTTAGTGTTTTAGTGTTGGTGTAAATTTTCATACTTTTATACTACTATGCAAAAACTCAGGACAGTGTTACACTTTTACTATTTTATGCTTATGTTTATTAAATGTTTCAGTGTTTTAGTGTTTAAATGGTTACTGTTGCACCGAGGGACTGAGAGAAACGCAATTTCAATCCTGTGTATGTCCTGTACATATTGCAGTTCTGACAATAAAGTTGACTTTGACTTTGAAATCAGATTAATCACAGCCCCAGAGTGTGATTAATATATGTTATGTATGCATGTGTGTGTATGTGTGTGTGTGTGTGTGTGGGGGGGGGATTAGGCCTGTCAAGATAAACAATAAATCAATTAATCACATGATAAATGAAAATGACCAACCTCATTTTCATTTATCGGCTTTATCGTTTCTTGAAGACACCGGATGACAAAAGGCTCAACCCCGGTGCTCTTCATTGACCCCTCCCTTTCTCTTTTCTCTTTGAAATCTGTTTTAAACATCTAAAATCGTGTTCTTGGGTCATTAATAGCAGCTAAGCTGAGTAGCTAAGCTACGAGCTAAGCTAACAGGCCGACCTCAGGAAAAAAACTCCTTTTTGTCGACGGTTGAAACCCATGCCTTTGTGTAAAAAGTTTTTTTTCTCTGCAAAAAGAAGTTGAGAACTTGTTAATAAAATAATCAGTAAACAAGTTCTCAACTTCTTTTTGCAGACTGATTATTTTATTAAAAGCTTTGTGTGAAACATGCTATGCTAAAGAGCTCAAACCACACAGAGCGTCCGCCATTTTGAGAACCGAAAAACAGGACGGAAAGACAGCCTATATCACATCAAGGTGCTTCCCTTCCATTTTTCTTAAAGAGACACGCTGCTCGCTCCCTCACTATCCATCTTTCAATTCAAACAGTCTTATACTGCCATCTGGTGGTCAATAAAGGTACTAAACTCCAAACAAATTAACCAACATTTATTCTTAAATTTGACAATAATTTTTCATTCATTCATTCAACCTTTATTTAGTCAGGTAAATCTTTTGAACCTCATGGGCTCATTTACGAAAGCGACCTGCTAAAACTAAAGAACAATGAACAGCAATGGTAGAATTTCCTTAAACAATAAACAAACAAACAATAAACAATAGAAAACAAAAGAGAGAGAAATATATATATATATATATATATATATATATATATATATATATATATATATATATAAATAATATATATACATATATATACATATATATATATATTCCTCCTTTTAACAAAGTATCAAAAAACTAGCAAAACATTATAAGGTATATGTATAAAATCAAAGACAGGAACAAATCTGCATTGGTTTTTGCCAGGATTCCAACAGATTCTGAAAACCATTTAGAGAAGTCAAGGTCGAGAGCTTCAGATCTTTTTGTAAGATATTCCATGAAGCAGGAGCGGAGTAGGAGAAGGCCCTTTTTCCAAGTTCAGTCCTCACTGACGGAACACTGCAGGTAATCATGTCCTGAGAGCGCACGCTGTAGCTGCACTCACGCAAAGACATGTAGGAGGAGATGTATGAGGGCAGCAGACCAAGAAGTGATTTAAAGATGAAAATGTACCAGTGGAAGAGTCTGCGTGAGGTTAATGATGTCCAGTTAACCAGTGAATACAGGGTGCAGTGGTGGGTACGATAATCACAACCAGTTATGAATCTTAGTGCACCATGATAGACAACTATTACTAATTACTAATTATTGTCAAATTTCAAACAATATTATCGTTTATCGCAATAATTTCTGAGACAGTTAATTGCTCAGCTAAATTTGTTATTGTGACAGACCTAGTTGAGACAGCTATTGAGACAACTTTGAGAAGAAAAACACTTTTGTCCTAATAACCTAAACAAACACATTATTACAATTTTCAAATCATATGATTTTGTATCATATTGTATATCTTATATCATATCACCTCATATCATATAATTATCATATTTCATATCATATCACATCATATTATATATAACATCAAATCATATCAAATCACATCATATAATATCATATCAAAGTCGCTTTGAATCATGTTGTCACATCAAATTTAGCTGCGTTCTGGCTGAGAGTCTTTGGATTACCTTTGACATCAGTTTTGCCAATTTGAATATAATATTATTAGAATATTACATAAGCTGTATTTCACTAAAGATTACCTTATTTTTTAGATGGAAATGTCAATGAAGTCCAAACTCATAACCAGGAGCCAAGATGGTGTAGTGGCAGGGCTTTTGACTTGGGACCCGAAGGACGCGGGTTCGCGCCCGGCCACTACCCACCTTGGGGTGTCTATGAGTGCACACCTATTTCTCCAGCTCCCCGGGCGCTTTCGGGCTGCTCACTGCACCACCTGGTTGGTGGTTGGGTTAAATGCAGAGACGAATTTCGTCTGTGTATGGGAAACATACGCAGATGACAGGAAAATACAGGAAAAAAAAGTACATTATTATTATTATTTGATGACTAGAAATCACTTGATAATATCTAAAGGAAATGTCTATCTCTTTACAAACTGCAGAGTGTATGTAAATGCACAACAGGGGAAGTCCACCGGCTTCATCCTAAGTTCTCTAAAGCAGTTGCCTGGTTACCTCGCTCAACACGATGACTTCACCCATTTAATGCATGTTTACAACATTTATCAGATCGACAGCTAGAATGGACATCTTCATTTAGAACAGTAAAAATCCTGCTTCAGTCATGTGAATCTTTTTCGGTCCCCATTCACTTTAAATCCTTTTAGCCCCATTCAGGTGCTTGAAATTGAAAGAAAATGTTCTAAAAAGATATGGACGTTTCACCTTCTCCTGCCATTTTCCATTCTACAGCTTCCCACGTAAGAGTTTGTTCAAACCAGTCGTCTTATCTTGTTTTCTGTTTTAACAGCTTTCCTATTTTGGCCCAAGTGGTTTGACATGCATCTTTAACTGTTGGACAACTTACACCACCTTCTTACAATCAGCGTGACTTGTAAATCGTTTTACAAGGGCAGCACTTACAGAGCCTCTCTGTACTGATCAGGTTTTTTCAGGTTTTGCATGTAGTCTTATTGACAATTAGAATCTCTACAACCAGTAATTTCCTAGTTCGTATGTTTGAATATATGTCTCTGAATTGATGCACAGAAAAAAAATTGACCTTTACGAATGTGCCTGAAAAAAAGTGGTCAGCTCTTCCATGATGTCAGCAGTGGAGCTTGGAGTGTTTGTTGTTTCAGGGTCATGAGTCATGACATCACTGTTTATGGGCCCCTGCTTTAAGCTAACACTGTGTTCTGCACAGCTTCTGTGGAAGTAATTATAGAGCAATCTAATATATTTTAACTCCATTGTTACAAAAAACCAAACAAACAGGTGGACTAAGACCAGATCTGCATGAAACAGACACATTTAGACATGTATACGTGCACACACACATGTGCAATTAAAGCACGTGTAAATACTGTCAATATTTTACAAGACACTTACAGCAAAATATCTTTACTATATTGAGAAATGTATTCTGAATCATGACCGAACTGTTCAGATTTAATCCTGAAATGCTCCTTTAAATGAATTACATGTTCTAATAAACATACATTCCTTTAATTCTAGTAATTATTTCAGTAATTGTTTTTAGTGATTAAGCTTTTATATTAATAGCTGTATTATAATAAAAAAGAAACAGACCTTATGGTGCAACCCAATATACCGTACATTTTCTGTAAAGACATTTTGCAGTATATGAGAATACAAAGAACATGCTGTGGTGTGTCTGCACGTAACAGACTCATCACTTAGCTCGTGCACCTGCTCTGTGTGTTACACTATACCACTCAATCACCTCAGGCTCTGCATGGAGCTGAGTCCAGCCGTGACCTGTTTAGTACATAACAACCAAACATTGTGCAGGTTGGACATCCCCACATCAGATTAGACTTGTTTAAACAGAACAGCAGTGTTTGACCCCGCTCAACCCTGCAGAGATGCTGAGCTTCTGCAAGAAGCTGTCAGTATGAGGGTGATCAGACAAACCTATAGCTTTTTTTTTTTTCATAAAGGAGCCAGGTGATATGCTTGATCATATGCTGGCATGATGTAGGTAAAGATAATTCATATCTGCTGAAGTGAGGTTTTGTAGAAAGGTTATAAACAATCAATGCCTTACCTGTTGTGGATAGTTCTTTGAATGGTCTCAGTTTGCTACCGACTAGTCCAAGCAAAACATAGACCAAAGTGTATTGCTGCTGTCTTAAAGCAACCCCAACATCCAAACCCAAACACTACTTTATCAGACCTTTCAATTTGTGTCAGTTTCACATTACACACGCATTTACTTAATATTTGACCACAAAAAGTTGGCTGTTTGGAGTGGCCAGTGAGTTGTGCCAGTGGAACTGTAAGGCAGATAGAAAATAACGGAGTCGGCCTGACCCAAAACAACTGTTGTTATTTGAATGTGGCTCCCCCGTGTCGGCTTGGATGGCTGACTATCCTAAATTCTCCTGGATGTTATGTGAACAAGACGCTCTGCTCCCACTACCAGTTCCCTTCCTCAAGGACATCTATGGACCTGTCTCAGAGAGCTCTACCGAGGCCGGCTGATAAACGCACCATCACTTATCATGGACTATGGCTGAGGGCGGCATCTGGAACAGTGTTCACATACTTCACACATTCACACACTCATACACTCATTCGCACACACTCTCCTCATCCCATCGCCTTCACTGGCCTCCCTTCCCCCCGGGTGTGCTAACCTAGGTTGGATGCAAACCGCCAGGCGGCTGAGACGCTCTCTTGGGCGCCCTGAGCTGGGAGCCCCCCAACTCACCCTCACCCATTCCACATGTATCTTATTGTGTCATCTGTTTGTTGCTTTTTTTTGTGCAGAGGTTTTTCGTGTTGCCTTTTTCATATCCAACAAAAAAAGGCAGCACCTTTCATGAGGCTGCAGCCTCAGGCACCCCCCGTCTTCCAATGTCTATGTTGTTTGGTTATTTGTGTTTCTTGGATGGGCTGAACTGAAATGTAATTGTAATTGTGCTTCGGTGTAATGACAGTAAAGGCTGATTCTGACTCTTTATTTGTAACCACTAGCTCTTCCGTTACAGTTGGGACATTTATGAGAGGAATACCACAAAAGTGTTGACAGCAAGATCTTGTAATACAAAACTGAGAGGCGTTTAAAGCTTTATAAAAAAACATTTACATAAAATATTCATTTTTTTCAAGTCAGGAGTTGTTTGAAGGTGGCAACCATCCACTTTGATTTAGGCTCAACTCAGACATGATCAATCCAGTCAGAATTAAACTTTCTCCAGAGTAAGATTGTTCAAAATGTTATTTACAGCAGGCAAGATAACATTTAGTCATAACCCTTCCTCAGAATCTCACTTCAGGTCTGAGCTGTCCCTTTAGGACATATATCAGGAAGAGTAATGGATATTTGGAGGTTTTATTGTCCAAATAGCCATTACACAGTTAGGTAAACAGTTCAGTATGATCCAGACCACGTCAAAGGTTGGTCTGAGAGCATATGGGCTTTGATATTTGCGCTTGCTTGATTGTGGGCTAATACAGTACTTTAAATAGAATTTGTGTAAAGTGCTCATTAACATTTAAAATCAGGTGAATAAATATAACATCATCTCCTTTTTCCGTCACCCCCCTTTCTTTTTAGACGCGCTTTCCACTCCTATGGCAACAAGGCTGAGCTCCAGGGGGAAACCATGGAGATTCTGCCTTTCATGTGTGAGACGCTTTTATTTTGACACATAAGTTGATACAGGCTGTCCCTGTCTGTTTAATTCAGATGCACCTCAGCCTGAGCCGTGTTGCCGCTCGCATCCACAGCCAGCCATCAATGAATGTGTCACGTACATCTGAAATAAAAAAGGAGCTAAGAATGGCGTTTTGAGAACCCTGCATCATTCTGAGAAAATATAGGCAGAACATTTTTGTTTAAACTCAAAAAAACATTGTTTTAAAGACACATTACACAAATCTTAATAAGAGGAAGGAAAATTATTAAATTAAAGTGAGTGTTTAATAAAGATGTGATTATTTATCCAACTGAAACCTGTTCAATGCAGTGAACAAGCATAGACTTGTTTTACTTTTTTGTTGCTAATGCAGATGCAGTAAGGTGCTTGATCATTTTCCTTGCCAAATAAAAACATAATCAGGCACATTTAGGTTTATCTGAATCATATTTTATTGTTCACTTACAGTGTTCTTTCCACACAATCAATATCCAAACCACAAGCACTTAAACACATTTATAAATTAACCTGCATTGGTGAAAGTATTGTAATAGCTGATAACTGCAGATCTAGTTATTTGCTTGTGATGTAATCATGCTGTTGTCAGCATAATAACTTTATGTTTGGAAAAACCAGTGACTGATGAGCACAAGCATCCCAAACCCAGGTAAACGGTTAGTGTTGTGCCAGGAAGGGCATTCAATATAAAACACTTGCAAAAACAAACATTTCTGTGAGTTCATCAAAGCATCACCATACCGGATCGGTTGTCCTAGCTAACAATGACCGCCACTGGTGCGTTTGACAAGCAGAATGCTGGCGGAAATTATGCTACTGTTAATCAAAGACCATGTGAAGGGAAACATGTCAGGAGACAGAGAGAGAAGAGGAAAGTCAAGAATGTAAGACTGAGGGTGGCAATCCTAAATGTGGGGACAATGACAGGCAAAGGTAAAGAGCTTGATGACATGATGCAGAGAAGAAAGGTAGATGTTTTATGTGTCCAAGAGACCAAGTGGAAGGGCAGCAAGGCTCACAGTATTGAAACAGGGTTCAAACTGTTTTACCATGGTGTGGATAGAAAGAGAAATGGAGTGGGGTTGGTCATGAAGGAGGAGTTAGCAAATAATGTAGTAGAGATGAAAAAAGTCTCAGACAGCGTGATTTGTCTGAAGGCAGAATTAGAAGGTCTAATAATAAACATTGTCAGTGGTTGTGCGCCAGAGGTTGGGTGTGATGTAGAGGAGAAAGATACATTTTGGAAAGATCTGGACAAAGTGATAGAGAGTATTCCCAGGGAGGAGAGTGGCGATTGGAGCAGACCTGAATGGACATGTTGGTGCAGGAAACAGAGGGGATGAGGAAGTGATGGGTATTGGTGCCAAGGAAAGAAACCAGGAAGGACCGACAGTGGTGGATTTTGCCAAGAGAATGGAAATGGCTGTAGTAAACACATATTTCCAAAAGAGGGAGGAACATAGAGTGACCTATAAGAGTGGAATATGGAGTACGCAGGTCGACTACATTCTGTGTAGAAGAGGAAACCTGAGGGACATTGGAGACTGTAAGGTTGTGGCAGGGGAGAGTGTGGCCAGACAGCATCGGATGGTCGTATGTAGAATGACTGTTGTTGTGAAGAAGTGGGGAAAAAAAATGAAATCAGAGAAGAAGACTAAATGGTGAAAGCTAGGAAGGAAGAATGTTGTGAGAAATTCAGAGAGGGGCGCTGGGTGGTAAGAAAGAGCTTCTAAATGACTGGACTACTACAGCAAAGTAATTAGAGCGACAGGAAGGAAGTTACTTGGTGTGGGATAATGGATAGAGAAAAGATGATAAGGGAACCCATTAGTGGAATATTGAAGTGCAGGAATCTATTCAAAGAAAGAGGTTAGTCAAGAAGAAATGTGATCCTGAGAGGAGTGAAGAAACAGGAATATGAGATGCAACAAAGAGCAAATAGAAAGCAGGATGTTGAGTTGTATGGGAGGCTTTACTAAAGAGGGCGAGAAGGATTTTTACTGATTGGCGAAACAGAGGGATTAGGCTGGAAAGGATGTGCATCAGTTTAGGTTTGTTAAATATATAAATGGTAATGTTCTACCAAGTGAGGAGAGTGTAATGTGAAGATGGAAAGAGTACTTTGAGGAGCTAATGATTGAAGAGAATGAAAATGAAAGAACAGTAGAGAAATGCTTAATTTGAACCGGATTCTGCCGGAACCAGGACCATGTTGCTGTAGATTTACAGATGGTCTCCGAGTTATGAACAGTTCCATTCCTACGCCCTTTCGTAAGACAGAAATCGCCGTAAGTCGGAAAATACGTCCAAACGGCACCTCATACATGCACCTCACACGTCCAAACGGCCCCTCATACATCCAAACGGCCCCTCATACATACAGTACTGTATTTTTACCAAGCTCGTCGCTTATCCTAACACATTACCCTACATAATTATCAAACAACTCATACATTCAATGCCACAATGAAGGGGAAAAAAGAGTTATTTCTTACTGGGAGCTGGTGAGCTTCCTGCAGCTTCACAGCGTTTACAGCAACGTCTGATAGCATGTTAGCTCGTTGCTCAGCTGTCCCTCCGCTCAAAACAATAAGGTCTCCTGTATTTCCACGTGCGGTCCAGCAGTCCAGAGTTAGCATATTTAGCATATTAGCCCCTCCTGAACTCCTCCTCTGCTCTGCTCTGCCTGAGGTCTCAAGCTTCCAGCACTAAAGCTCCCCCCTCCCTCCCTCCTGTAAGTTTCATTTCTACTGTAATGCCGGGTACCCACCAAACGCGTTTCAGGCAACGAAGCGGACGGTTTACATTGAAAGTCTATGTAGAGACGCGGCGAGGCGCGGCGAATCGTGAAGCGGCGCGTTTTGAGCGTTTCAAGCGACGCGGCAGCACGCAGCAGTTCTTTTCCGCGCACGCGACACGTCCGAAGCAGCCGACCCGTCGAGCAGCCAAAGTTCAAATATTTGAACTTTCGACGCTCGACGCGTCACAGCAACCAATCGGAAGAGCCTCTGCTATGTCAAAGTCAAAGTCAAAGTCAACTTTATTGTCAGAACTGCAATATGTACAGGACATACACAGGATTGAAATTGCATTTCTCTCAGTCCCTCGGTGCAACAGTAACCATTTAAACACTAAAACACTGAAACATTTAATAATAAACATAAGCATAAAATGAAATAACGCAATGACGATGACGCAACGACGACGGGACTTTTTTTTTGGACTTTTTAAACTTACCCCAATGAGCCTCCATGAAGAAACCAGCCTCCGGTAAAAAACTTGGCATTTTTACAGTTGCCACTGTCTGCTCGAGCGTACGATCACCCCAAACATAAAAAAAAAAAAAAACGTTTTAATCTCAACAAAGACTTTCGGAGCTGCAGTTCGGCTCGTAGAAAACCCACTCAAGTAGTAACGAGGCTCACGTACAGCTGATTTTATCTGCTCGGTGTACAAAAACAAAACAAACCTG
>JBBPBX010010250.1:8556-58264 GCA_038048925.1 Garcialebias charrua | reverse complement strand
GTATACAGGTAGTCCCCGATTTACGAGCGAGATCCGTTACAACGAGTTGCTCGTAAACCGGAAATCTCGTATTTCGGAACGGTTGCCATGTCTCTCGTAAGTCCGGAATTTCGCTCGTAAATTGGAACGGTTTCGCTAGCGCGACTACAAACACTCGTTTTTCATCAAAAAACTGCTTATGAGTGCATAAAAATGATCGGAAACGTGTGTCCACATGTTTAGCTAACGAACTGTGGTGAAAAAACACATGAAAACTCAGTATTTTTTGCGTTTTTTCCAAAAATTCGCCAGCTCGTAAGTCTGGAACCTCGTAGATCAGAGCGCTCGTAAATCGGGGACTACCTGTATGATCAGAAGCGCCGATGTGGGGGAGGGGGAGGGCCTTGTATGCTGCTTTCATGGTGGTGTAAACTTGGTCCAGTGTGTTTCTGCCTCTTGTTGGGAAGTTTATGTTTCTGTATGTTTTTGGAAATACTACACTCTTTAAATCTACTTGGTTGAAATCACCAGCCATGAGGAGACAAGCATCAGGATGGGCTGTTTGCTGCTCACTGATGTGCAGATATAGTTCATTCAGTGTCTCACCTCACACTTTTCTGCTGGAGCTTGGAGGAATATATAAAGCAACGATCATAACAGCTGTAAATTCCCTCGGTAAATAGAACGGTCTGCATTTAATAGTCCTAGGTGAGGGACCAGACAAAGTGCAGCCCAAAAAACCCTATGATGAGTGAAATAAATGGACTAAGTTTTCCCTCGCCCGGACGCGGGTCACCGGGGCCCCACTCTGGAGCCAGGCCCGGAGGTGGGGCACGCTGGCGAGCGCCTGGTGGCCGGGCTTTTACCCATGGAGCCCGGCCGGGCACAGCCCGAAGAGGAGACGTGGGTCCCCCTTCCCATGGGCTCACCACCTGTGGGAGGGGCCAAAGGGGTCGGGTGCAATGTGAGATGGGTGGTGGCCGAGGGCGGGGACCCTGGCGGTCTGATCCTCGGCTACAGAAGCTGGCCATTGGGACATGGAATGTCACCTCTCTGGTGGGGAAGGAGCCTGAGCTAGTGTGTGAGGTTGAGAGTTTCCGACTAGAAATAGTCGGACTCACCTCAACGCATGGCTCTGGCTCTGGAACCAGTTTCCTTGAGAGGGGTTGGACACTCTTCCACTCTGGAGTTGCCCCTGGTGAGAGGCGCCGAGCAGGAGTGGGCATACTGGTTGCCCCCCATCTTGGTGCCTGTACGTTGGGGTTCACCCCGGTGAACGAGAGGGTAGCCTCCCTTCGCCTACGTGTGGGGGGACGGGCTCTGACTGTTGTTTGTGCCTATGCACCAAACGGCAGCTCAGACTACCCACCCTTTTTGGAGTCCTTGGAGGGGGTATTGGAGAGTGCGCCTCCTGGGGACTCCCTTGTTCTACTGGGGGACTTCAACGCTCACGTGGGCAATGACAGTGAGACCTGGAGGGGTGTGGTTGGGAGGAACGGCCCCCCTGATCTGAACCAGAGTGGTGTTCTGTTGTTGGACTTCTGTGCTCGTCATGGATTGTCCATAACGAACACCATGTTTAAGCATAAGGGTGTCCATATGTGCTCTTGGCACCAGGACACCCTAGGTCGCAGTTCGATGATCGACTTTGTTGTCGTCTCATCTGATCTGCGGCCGCATGTCTTGGACACTCGGGTGAGGAGAGGGGCGGAGCTGTCAACTGACCACTACCTGGTGGTGAGTTGGCTCCGATGGTGGGGGAGGATGCCGGTCAGACCTGGCAGACCCAAACGTATTGTGAGGGTCTGCTGGGAACGTCTGGCAGAGTCTCCCGTAAGACGGAGCTTTAACTCCCACCTCCGGGAGAGCTTTGAACACGTTCCAAGGGAGGCGGGGGACATGGAGTCCGAGTGGGCCATGTTCCGCGCCTCTATTGTCGAGGTAGCTTATCGGAGCTGTGGCCGCAAGGTTGTTGGTGCCTGTCGTGGTGGCAACCCTCGAACCCGGTGGTGGACACCGGCAGTGAGGGATGCTGTCAGGCTGAAGAAGGAGTCCTATTGGGCCTTTTTGGCTTGTGGGACCCCGGAAGCAGCTGATAGGTACCGGCAGTCCAAGCGGCATGCGGCTCGGGTGGTTGCTGAGGCAAAAACTCGGGCGTGGGAGGAGTTCGGAGAGGCCATGGAGAATGACTTCCGTACGGCTTCGAGGCGATTCTGGTCCACCATCCGGCGTCTCAGGGGGGGAAAGAGGTACGAGACCAACACCATTTATGGTGGAGGTGGCGTGCTGCTGACCTCAACTCGGGATGTTGTGAGTCGGTGGGCGGAATACTTCGAAGACCTCCTCAATCCTACTGGCACGTCTTCCACTGAGGAAGCAGAGCCTGGGGACTTTGGGTCGGGTTCTCCGATCTCTGGTGCTGAGGTCGCCGAGGTGGTTAAAAAGCTCCGCGGTGGCAAGGCTCCGGGGGTGGATGAGATTCGCCCGGAGTTCCTTAGGGCTCTGGATGTTGTAGGGTTGTGTTGGCTTACGCGACTCTGCAATATCGCGTGGACATCGGGGGCAGTTCCCTTGGATTGGCAGACTGGGGTGGTGGTTCCCCTATTCAAAAAGGGGGACCGTAGGGTGTGTTCCAACTATAGGGGGATCACACTCTTAAGCCTCCCTGGTAAGGTCTATTCAGGGGTTCTGGAGAGGAGGGTCCGTCGGATAGTCGAACCTCGGATTCAGGAGGAGCAGTGTGGTTTTCGTCCTGGTCGTGGAACACTGGACCAGCTCTACACCCTCAGCAGGGTCCTGGAGGGTGCGTGGGAGTTTGCCCAACCAGTTTACATGTGCTTTGTGGACTTGGAGAAGGCATTCGACCGCGTCCCTCGGGGGGTTCTGTGGGGGGTACTCCGGGAGTATGGGGTACCAGGCCCTTTGATAAGGGCTGTTAGGTCCCTGTACGACCGGTGTCAGAGCTTGGTCCGCATTGCCGGCAGTAAGTCAGGCTCGTTTCCGGTGAGAGTTGGACTCCGCCAAGGTTGCCCTTTGTCACCGATTCTGTTCATAACTTTTATGGACAGAATTTCTAGGCGCAGCCAAGGTGTTGAGAGGATCCGTTTTGGTGACCTTAGAATCGCTTCTCTGTTTTTTGCAGATGATGTGGTCCTACTGGCTTCATCAGTTCGTGATTTACAACTTTCACTGGAGCGGTTTGCAGCCGAGTGTGATGCGGCCGGGATGAGGATCAGTTCCTCCAAATCCGAGGCCATGGTCTTGAGCCGGAAAAGGGTAGCATGCCCTCTCCGGGTCGGGGAGGAGGTCCTGCCCCAAGTGGAGGAGTTTAAGTATCTCGGGATCTTGTTCACGAATGAGGGAAAACTGGAGCGTGAGATCGATAGGCGGATAGGTGCAGCGTCCGCAGTGAAGCGGGCGCTGTACCGGTCTGTCGTGGTGAAGAGAGAGCTGAGTCAAAAGGCAAAGCTCTCAATTTACCGATCGATCTACGTTCCCACCCTCATCTATGGTCATGAGCTTTGGGTTATGACCGAAAGAACAAGATCTCGGATACAAGCGGCTGAAATGAGTTTTCTCCGCAGGGTGGCTGGACTCTCCCTTAGAGATAGGGTGAGAAGCTCAGTCATCCGGGAGGGACTCGGAGTAGAGCCGCTGCTTCTCCACATCGAGAGGAGCCAGTTGAGGTGGCTCGGGCATCTGGTTAGGATGCCTCCTGGACGCCTCCCTGGTGAGGTGTTCCGGGCATGTCCCACCGGGAGGAGACCCAGAGGAAGACCCAGGACGCGCTGGAGGGACTATGTTTCTCGGCTGGCCTGGGAACGCCTTGGGATTCCCCCGGAGGAGCTGCTCCAAGTGGCTGGGGAGAGGGAAGTCTGGGCCTCCCTACTTAGGCTGCTACCCCCGCGACCCGACCCCGGATAAGCGGAAGAAGATGGATGGATGGATGGATGCATTTAATAGTCATAAATTCCACTAAAGGTGATCAGTGTTTGTAGACCATAGCAGCATCCAGACACCATGCGTTTTTGATGTAAACACAGAGCCCCCCTCCGCGTGTCTTACCTCACTCGTTGAGAGCACGGTCCGCTCTGTAGCATGTTAGCCTCTTGAGCTGAATAGCATGGTCTGGAACGTTGTTGTTAAGCCACGTTTCCGTGAATACAAACACACAACAGTCTCTCACAGTCTTTTGTGTCGTTCGTAGCAGGCGTATATAATCCAATTTGTTGTCCAAGGAGCGTACGTTAGCCAAAACCATGGATGGAATAGCCGGCTTGTGTGGGCTAGCTGCTAGCCTAGCTCCGATATCTCCGCGCTTACCCCGCTTCTGCTTCCTGTCATGCCACTTGTGGTGCTTCCACTGCAGGTGCGATGAAGGGAGGCTCTGTGCTGGCTTCCAGAGCAGGCCGTAGTCACGTATCTTCTCCTCGAGCTCACTGTTTATTTTCAAATGAGCTGTTTTTCCGACATCAAGCAGGAACTCACGGCTATACTTGCGTTCTTGAACACGTAGACATGACGAAGACGTGTCGGCACATTGCGGCATGCAGGACAAAAAAGACGAAAACACCGTGTTGTCGGGAGAGAGAGAAGCCGCTGCGTTTGCACGCGCCGCCATCTTGGTTTACTCATACACATACAGTAGGCGAGTCATGTTTGGTGCACGCGCACATGTCACCAGCTCCTCGTAGTATTTTACAAGTAGAGACTGTGATCAAAAGGTTGGGTTCCCGAACCGCGTGGGCGGGCAAACCTGTAAAATTGTCAGTTCGTCCTGTTTCATCAGGTCCCGAATCTGAGTTTCACACGGGGTCACTGAAGAGGCTCTCGACCGGTACTGGAAAGTCTCACTGTCACCAGCGGGTCTCTTCCATGGAGGGCCACGCATGTCTTCCTTTGGGGGTGCAAAGCTTTTCCTCGGCAGCCCCTCACGGAGGGCTTCCGCCTGTTTACGTCTTTGTTCCAGCCTGGCCTGGATGCGTTCCAGGGTTCTCCCGAAGAGTCCCGTCAGCTCGATCGGCCTTGTAGCACTTTTCAAGCTTTTTCTCCGAAGCGCGGCAGGCCCTGCTGGGCAGCGCTGGTTTCATCCCCGTAGCTGCGGGTGCCAGATGAACCGCCAGGGTCTCCTCTATCAGGGTTGCGCTGGCAAGGCCCATTGTCTCCATTCCCGCTATATCCAGGAGTCGGGATAGTGGCAGCGTCATGGGAGCTCTGGGTTCTGCCCAGGAGCGTTTGAGCTCCATGAGGAAGTCCGGAAAAATGGGCATTTTTTGCGACGTTGTCGGCTGCTTCGCATAAAAGTAGTTTCCCGCCAGCCTCGTAGCCTGTTGGCGAGGCGTGGGGTCTGGCCACGCGACCTGTAGGGCATCCACTGGTCGAACAGAGCAGGGACTGACACGTCTGGTTCCGGTAGAGTTTGCGCCAGGTTCTGGGAGGAATCCACACTTTCTCCTCTGTAACCGTACTCGGTGTCTTGGTCAGACACTTCGGGCGTTGAGTCCTCGACGGCAACCGAGGAGTCCGACACGTTCTCATCCCCAACTCGACCGCTGCATTCCAGTTCCACGTTCTCGAGCTCCGGCTCGGGAGCGAGTGGCTTTGTGCAACGTGCGACCTTCAGCACCGCGGCCTTCGCAATAGATTTAGCCAACGCGTCCGTGCGGCGTTTCCTCACTACTGCCAACATCCGACGGCAGTGGGAGCAGGAGTCGGGGGATTCCAGCGCTTTTCTCGCATGCAGAATCCCTAGGCAGACAAGACAGGCCTCGTGGGTGTCCGTCATTGAGAGGGAGCAACCGCATCCGCTGGGGCAGGGGCGCGAGCGAGGGCTCGTCGTCCTGCTGGTTTTCTTCTTTTTTGTCCTCCATTTTCCCTTCTCGGGAGCCATGTCCGGAGACGAGAAGCTTTGAGGTTGTTCCTAGCTTCCTTTTGTTCGAAGCCGTCCTCTCAGTCGTCTTGCTTTTGCTAGCTAGCCTGCTAATGGTTAGCAGGGAGCGTTGTGACGCAGTTAGCGCCGTCGAGCGAAGCAGCTGCGGAAAGAGAAGAAAACTTTGAGGTAAGTAGAAAAACGCTGGACTAGCTTTCGCCAGCCCAGCAGTACGCTGGAAAAATTTCTCTGTATGCTCAGCGTAGGGAGCAAGCTCACCTCAATCGAGCGATGCGACAACAGAGAAGTCCCAAAGAGATGTAGTTCAGGTTTAAGTGAGGTGAAGGGCAAAAAGAGAAAGTTGGATGGGCGTCAGCGGCTTAAGTACCCAGAGGGCGGGGCCTCTGGTGCTATGCTGACGCCCTTGCCATAAAGGCGTGAATGTATTCCTTCAGGTAATCACGCGGGGGCGCAATTCCCATAGCATATGTTGCACCGAGAGAACATGACTGAAAGGGAACTAACTTTAAAATGAATTTTTATTGGTTCCTACAACAACAAAAAGGGCTCGTTTTAGCAGTTTTTCTGCCATTTCCTTTGCAAATACTGTATGTGAATACTAGAATCAACAGGAGTAAAACATACTTTAACTTTATTTATTCAAAGTACAATACTTAATTTTTCCACAATTAAAATGTTTTACCTATACCCGCAAAGATCATTGGTATACACTATATATTTTTTATTTTAAACTGGGAAAGAACATATTTTTCCTTCTTTACAAGAATCGAGTTAATTTATTTTGTCTTAAAATGTAAAAATATAAATACAATTTAAAAATCATATTTTCAGGTTTACAATGGCCAGAAAAGTCCCTCCCCAACTACCTTACTGGTCAGAAAAGTGTCTTCCAACAAACTTAGCCTTCTATGACCTGGCATCCACATATGTGGACATTGTAGAAATGAATAATGCATTTCATGCAAGAGCTCGGGTCTTAGGTTAAAGTGGTCTGCGGGCCACCAGTTCAGCATCACAGCTGTCACAGGTTTTGTGGCTCCAGACACGTTTAATTTAGTGAACAAGGGGGCAGAAATGGCTCTTTTGATCATAAAGGTTGCAGACTCCTGGGCATTACAGTATAGGCTTATTGAAAGAAAACTACAAAATGATGGCACCTGCCCAAAGTATTCTTTTTTTTACTTTTTATCCCGTACTGTCCCAATCACATGAGTAATATAGAAGTTGACAATCACGAGTCGTGTACAGTCTTAAGATGAAAAACAGTGAAAGAGCGAGTCCACAAAAGTCAAACTGCGAAGTAATGAGGGGCTACTGTACTTCAAGAGAAAAATACTGTACTTCTGTTATAATACTATCTGTGTGAGACTAAAAATAATTAAATATGTACCAAATGAAGCAATGAGCTGTATTTTTGTTAATGTTTGTATTTTTTTATATATGCTGGTGACGATTCTCAGTCGTCCAGGACATGATAAATCAAAAAGGCGTTCAATACAAGATCAACTGGACTTTATTTGTAACAGAAAACGTTTCGACTCCCATCCGGGAGGCTTTCTCAATTCCATGAACAACTGTGAGAAGTTTGGAGTTTTAACAGAACCACGCACCATCATGTGTAAGTTTCAAGCTGTTTCAAGCTGGTCCACCCTAAGGACAGAACCCCGACACACAAACAGAGTGGTGTGGTTTACGCAGTCCAGTGCATCGAGGTCTGCTCAGACCGTTACATTGGAGAAACGAAGCAGCTCATCCACAAAAGAATGTCTCAACATAGGAGAGCAACCTCCTCTGGACAAAACTCAGCTGTTCACCTCCACCTCACGGACAAGGGTCACTCATTTGAGGACCAGAATGTGCAAATTTTGGACCGAGAGCACAGATGGTTTGAGAGAGGTGTGAAGGAAGCTATTTATGTTAAGAGAGAAAAACCTTCTCTCAACAGAGGAGGAGGTCTGAGATTTCAGCTTTCCAAGACTTATAACTCAGTTTTGGAACTGATTCCGAAACGTTTTACACCGGATGGGAACAGAGGTGTCTTGTCTGTAAATTAGACTAACAAATTTCTTTGAGAAGCCTCTGTTTGTTGGTTGGGAGTTGTTTTTTGTCAATTTACATACAGTGTTGCGCTTCTGTCAGAGACCTCAAGGGAACCCCCTACTGTTGAGGTGTGATCTGTCAATTTACATGTATGTGTTACCTCAGCTTGAAACTTACACATGATGGTGCGTGGTTCTGTTATAACTCCAAACTTCTCACAGTTGTTCATGGAATTGAGAAAGCCTCCCGGATGGGAGTCGAAACGTTTTCTGTTAAAAATAAAGTCCAGTTTATCTTGTATTGAACGCCTTTTTGATTTTTTTATATAGTTTAGTTTTTGATAGATAAACAGTGAAAACTAAACAAAGTTCTTGTCCATACTGTAACTGAAACGTAACTGTTCTGGTGGTTTATTTTTAGCTCCGACATTCTCGTTTGTTTTTAAACAAACAAACAGCGGAAGGCAGGTGGTGATGCTTTTGCACATGTTTATGTGTATGTGTAAGCAGGTGTTCAGGTCTGTTAGCAAAATATTTCATGAATTACTGAACAAATTCTATTGAAACTTGAAGAAAGTAATCAAGGGAGCTGGTTAACATTTGCTGTAGTAGTAGTTGAGACTGATCACTAATATATTCTGAATGCTAAAAGAGTGAGCAAGATCTTACTTTAAAATGTTCCCACTAACTAATTGGAGTCATTTCTGCAAAAGTATAAATCTTATGAAGCAAAGGAATTTTTTTAAAGAAACAATCTTAGTTTTTATCTCTACAATTGATTAACGTTTTGGAGGGGATTCAATTTAAGATGGCCACTACAGCTAACTGATAAGAAAACACAAAAAAGGCTATATATTAACCAGTTTCTCAGATGTTGAGCTAAAATTTAGTGGCTGAGAGTCATTCACAGATGGTCCAGACTGTTAATTTCAGTGTTTGACCTGAAGTTATAACACCATCGTTCATCAACAGAAGATGATTTTAGTTTGAAACTATGACTAGACTTTTATTAATAAAAGGTTCCTCATATCATTGTTTTTGTTTTTTTATATTACCAACCAATACAACTTTTAATTGAGGATTTTTCTTTGTAAATTAATATGAAGCAACACAAAAGTCTGGCTGCACTGTATTTTTAGTTTTTGTCTGATTTATTATATTCTTTCTGGCTGCATATTTACCATCATGTCTAGTAAGAACGTCTATGATTTAAAAAAAAATGTTTTGCCTAAAAGGTATACTCTTATTAATTTGTTCCATGTTATAAGAGTTACAAAATCTTAAATAAAGTGATGTACAACCTATTTTTCTTTTACAAAGGTAAAAATAAATAAAGAAGATGATAGATTTTAAACAAAAATTATCCTAATCTTTACAAATAACTCTCATGTTGGACTTATTATTGTAAGAATTCCACTACCTGCAGCTCCTTCTCCAAGATGGCCATTGATTACCACCAGCTGTTGGCTATCCACCTGATGAGCTCCCTCTACTATTTAAGGCTGCAGTCCAGTGTGACTCTTCGCTGGAGCATTGTATCCTTCTTGGCATTTATGCTTGTGGCTGGTAAATCGCTGTGAAATTCTAAAGGTTGCATACATTTTGTTTTTTGTGTCTACAGTAATCCTGTCTCCTTGACTCCTGTTTGGTCCTGGAATCCCCGTGACTTGGGTTCTTGTTCTCTGTGCCTCGCTTTCCAGCCACACGCCTGTCCAGTCCGCCTTGCCTGTTCTGCCTGGTACCATCTCTGGTGTTCTCTGGTGGATTTACACGCGCCTAACATCTGCGCCTCCACCTGTAAGGAAAGACAAGCAAGCATTATTAAAATCTACGAGTGGACCTCACTGACCCAACTTTCTTCCCTAGGATTGCCAAGAGATGACCACCTGTAAATAGTACTGTATATAATAAACACTTTTACCTTTTCTAACGCATCTTGTCCTTTCTGGTCTCGTATCACTCTGGGTTTCCCGTGTTATGACAGGAATGCTCCAGCCACACCAGGCCAAGAATGAGACCAGAACCGAACAAGCCACCTCTCCTTTACAGATGGAACGCATCAACAAACTCGAAGAGATGCTTCTGCAAGTTTTAAATCAACAAAGGGAGACACAGTCCAATATGAGGGAACTAGGAGGAATGGTTTTTACACTTAATCAACGTCTCTCGCCTTTTTCTACTCATCCAGTTCCTACAATTTCTCCCGAGCACAGTTCCTCCAGAAGGGAACCGAGGGACCTGACTATTACACAATCACTAAACCCTCATAATATTTCTCTGGAGACCCTAGTCTGTGTGGGGGTTTCCTATTGCAAATTAAACTTGCCTCTAAGGGAGCACCCCAGTTCACCCGGTTCTGATGTTATCAGTCCATTAAATGGCCCCTATCATTTATTATCACCCACATTCCTATCGCTCAGAATGCCCCTACTGTACCTACTAGTAGGTTTAAAGGTACATTGTCACCATTACAAGCGATGACAGCAGGCTCCGTCTTTAGCAAAGTGCTAAAGTTTCGAGTAAAGGCTCTTGGGTTAGGTTTAGGGTCTTGGTTAGGTTTAGGCACAAGGGTAACCCCAAAAATACACTACACGCGGCTCCGCTCCGCCCCGCTCCGCAGGTCGCAGCTGAGCGAGTCCAAAGTCCACTGCCTCCGCTCAGCTCAGGTCCGAGTGGATGCGCCGCTCCAAGACGCATGCGCGGGAATTGCGAGATTGCGCGATAAATCAAGTGATAAATAATGAAGTCAGAACAAAACAATTCACTCGGTGGAAGAAAGAGAACAACTGTAAAGGCTGCCTTGATCTTCTCTCGTAAATAAGCGACAGGACATGGTTTGAGCAACAGGAAGTGATGTTTACATTTCAGAATAAAATACTTATTTATTTTTTTATTTCTTGTATTGCGTTATTAGGTGTAGTCATAGTCATAAATATAATAGTTTAGTCATAGAATAGTCATAAATAATAGTTTGACAGCATTTTTGTACAAATAAATCCGTATAGAGCTAGGATTAGTCCGCCCGTGGTGATTTTATTTTGTAAATACGGAAGTTGTGCTCGTTCCTTTTCCTGTTGGTGCGACGTAATCTTCAAAAGTTGACTCCGGCACAGCTCCGTCATCCGGCAGAAATAGAAAAATTTCTAATTTTGACGGACTGCCGTCCGCTCTCCGCAGCTCGCCGCCGCCGTGCGGAGCCAGTGTAAATTCTGTCATTGATTATAAAGGGTGCGTATTTGCTGCGGAGGTCGGACCGGAGCGGGGCGGAGCTGCAACGCGTGTAGTGTATTTTTGGCGTAAGGGGGTTAGGTTTAGGGTTGGTCCTCTGGGTCAGGTTTAAGGTTAGGTTGAGGACAAACTGTTACATAAGCTGAAAAAAAAACTCTACACTTCCGGGTTGATGGAAACACGCTGCCTACTCACAGCGATTATAACGCTGATAACGTTCTGTTAAACATGCTAGTGGGTAGTAGGTTACCTATTCTCCACAACGAATGGGGATGATAACAGTTGATAACGCCCATTGTAGGGACTGACAACATCCGAACCCGCTGCCCAGTTATAAGGGCGAGATACACTCGAGCGTCCTCACGATACGCCAATACGCAGCGTACGTACGCCCCGTACGCAGCGTAGCCCCGCGTAGCCCCTCAGGGCAAGTACGCGCAAAAGTATTTTTTTACTACGCATACGCGATTCGCATACGCGATGCGCGGTGTCTGACCTAAACTTCCCCGGCGCCGGACTGTTTTGTATGTTACACAAATGAAATAAATTCCTCTTTTTTATCGCTGATCGGGCCTTTTCTTTTGTTTTTTTGCCTAAAGTCAAGTAACCGCTTCTTCCTCCGTTCACTCGATGAATGAAATGAATGAATTCAGGTCCTACCTGGGTGCGCGATGTTTTATATATTCCCTGGTGGGCTGTGGTGGGCTGTGGGCTGCAGGAAAAGCACTCCGTGCTCAGCTGCTCATATTACAACAAGGAGAACGCGAGCGTTTGGAGCGAAAAACTAGCGGAAGTGACGATCGGAAGTGACGGTACGGAGGAAATGACGTTAGAATTTGGAGCGAAAACACGAGAATCTATACGCGAGAACGAAAGCCGAGTGTAGCAGCGGCTCCGTATACGCGCGTATACGCGCGTATAGTCTGCTTCAGTGTATCTCGGGCTATACTCTACTGACATCGCCAAAATAACTTACTTCACCAACCAAAGGTGATGCACTTCGGTGGGTTAACTCCTTAAAATTTCATGATTTGGATTTTGTTTCATTTGATGCCTTGTTAAAAGAGTTTCGTCTAATTTTGACCGTCCTCTGCAGAAGCCAAATGCCGTAAAACGACTCCTTAGGTTATGTCAGGGCCAACGTCCTAGCTGATTATGCCCTCGAATTCCATATCATTGCCGCACAAACGGGGTGGAACAACACAGCGCTACAAGGTACCTTCCTAAATTCTCTTTCTGACCCTATCAAGGATCAAATCGCTACAAGAGACGAGCCAGAGGGCTTTGATGAGCTAATTGAGTTAGCAATCTCCATTGACGAACGCTTCCGGGAATGAAGGAGAGAGAGGGACTACACTTCCCACAATCAATTAACTTCCGGGTTTACGTCACCAGGTGGGCTCCGTGCCTAAAAACACCCTACAGCGAACTACATCAACCAAGAACAACTCGCTACTGGTCCTCCCTCTTCTACGTCACCTGCTAAAAAGCTCCCTGCCATGCCTGAACCTGAACCAATGCAGATTGGGCATACTCGTTTAACTCCTGAAGAGAGACAAAGACATATGGACTCCAAGCTATGTACAGTACAGTATATACTTTGGCAGGTTTGGCCACTTCCTAGTGAACTGTCCATTTTGGGGAAACAAAAGACGCCCGCCAGTAAAGAGAGAGTTACTGGTGGGCACTTCAGCGTTCTCTCCCCAACATAGATTAAAGCTCCTATTATTTAAATAAATCAAGATCGCCTCCCTGTGTCTGCTCTTATTGATTCTGGTACAGAAGAAAATTTAATCAGTTTGAATCTTGTCAGAGAATTATCTTTGCCCATTCTAGAGATTCCTCCCATCTCCATAGCTGGTGTGACAGGTGAAACTTTGGCTCAGATCCATCGCAAAACCACTAAGTTACATTTGATAACTTCAGGATATCATCATGAGAGGACTGATTTTTTCATATTCGAGTCTCCCAACACCCAATTAATTCTGAGTTACCCATGGCTCCAAGAGCACAACCCAGACATACATTGGAAGCTGGGAAGAATTGAAAAGTGGAGCGATAATTGTTTACAACACTGTTTACATTCTGCCATCACTAGTCAGCTTTCGGAAAATCCTCCTCACAAGGCGACCGACATTTCTATGGTTCCCCCCTTTTTATCAGGATTTAGCCCCCATGTTCAACAAACAGCAAACTCTCTCTTTCTCCTCCTCACCGTCCTTATGATTGTGCAATCGACCTCCTCTCTGGGTCCCCTTTACCTGCCAGTCGATTGTACAACCTCTCTGGACCTGAGAGTACAATCGACTTGTTTGTTTGTTTAGAGGATTAGCATTTTCGATAAATTTGGGAAACCGTTAGCAGAATTAGCTTCAGATAAATTAGGTTTTACCAACTTTAAGACAACTAAAAAAAATCACAAGCTTTGTCCTGTCTGTTATGAGCGTGTCTAGAAGAGTATGTTAGACACGCTATTGGCTTAACTACACACGTGACAAGATGTGATTGGTCCACGCAGCTTCAACTGGAAAGAGATGAAGACGTGATGCAGACTGTGTGACTGTCACCTAAGCAGCTAACGGTTTAGCATTAATCTAACAAAGTTAAGTCAGGTCCTCTGGACTGATTCTTCTTGTTGAAACATTTAATAATAATTAATAATTCAGTTTTAAAAATTATTATATATATTTTAATACATTAATTATTAAATACTTAAAATTTTATTTTAGCAAAAGTCTTCGTCAGAACTAGTTTTAGGCAATCCTGGCCAAAGTGATTCAAAATATCCTGATAAATCTAACAAGGTTAAGTCAGGTCCTCTGGATGGATTCTTCTAGTTGAAACATTTAGCGGTTTAGCTTTTAGCAAGGTTTAGCATAGGCTTTTGCAATTTGTTTTAACTGCTTAGCAGTTTAACTTTAGCAAAGCTAATTTTTGATTAGCTCAATATGAGTTAGCAAAGCTAACTTTATGGTTAGCTGTACCCAACACTAAGGTGGTGTAAATGTGTGTTGCATGTCTGTGCAAAATGGCGGGAAGAAAAACAACTCAAGGTTCTTTATTGTCATTTGCATCACATGTGGTACATGAGGTGGAATGAAATTATGTACCCAAGGTCCCAGTTACATCCAAAAATAGAAGAAAAAAGAATATAAAGTATAAAAAGAATAAGTATATGAAGATCTATGATATACAGTACACTAAATGTGTGTTGCATGTCTGTGCAAAATGGCAGGAAAAAGACAACTCAAGGTTTAAGGTTCTGATAGAGTTTTAAACATTTTTCATATAAAACTTATTTTATTAATGTACTCTAACAAAATCATTACTCTTCTTGCTTCTCTAAAATCTCTCTAACTTATCTAAAGAGTGCGTGCAGTTGTCTCCTTGACACAGAACAAGGACGCTGGTGACGCTGGTTGGGCCAGTTCATTTTTGATTACAGATAATGTTCTGACATCACGTTCTGGTTTGTTTTTGATATTACGTTCTTGTATGTTCATGTGCTATCTGAATCTCACCTTGTCCTACTTTTGAGAGAATAAAATCCCAGCACGCGCTGACCAATTCGGACTTGCTTCAGACACGGTTGAGCCTGGCTCCAAGCGAGTTTGAAGTGATATCCCCTTTGCAAAGTGTAACTATTTTATAATCATTTCTTGTTTCTTTGTGTGGTTCTTGTTCTAGGTGAAGGTGTTTAAATGAAGGTGTTTATTACATATCCCTATCAGGTTCTTTATTGTCATTCGCATCGCATGTGGTACATGAGGTGGAATAAATTGTGTACTCAAGGTCCCAGTTATATCCAAAAATACAAAAAATATATAAAGTAAATTAAACAGTTTACAAAGATCTAAAATATACAGTAAACTAAATGCTAATAATTTAAAGTAATATGATATATTAAACAGCAGCCTGAACATGAGTCTGTATGAATACAGCAGTTTAAAGGCAAGAAGTCAGCAGCATGGATAAAACCGATAACCACGATTAGCTGTGATAATTCATGATGTTATAACATCTCGGCTTAATGGGTTTGCTTCTTTTTAGATTTGGTCGGGCTTCTTTTTCTCATTGACAACTGGTTCAAATTGTTGCTGCAGGTACAGGCAAAAGAGAACACCATTCCCATGTTTTGGCTTTCCTTCACTGGCTTCCAGTTAGCTCACAAATTAATTTAAAGACACTTTTGTGGGGTTTTAAAGCTCCACTGACATCATCTTTTGACTTTTCAAAAAATGGCACAACATATATAAATATTAAGATTGACCCCTGACCGTTTTTGCTAAAATAATGTTAAATGAATGAAATTTCTCCCCCAAAACAGTTTAAAATTAGCGCCATTTTTTTAACACGATAAATAGGGATTTCGCCGTCGCAGGATGATGACGTCATTTAAAGGACTTTCCCTACTGCGCTGCTTGTAAACAATGGACGAGCTACAAACTCGATCCGTCCAATTTAGCCATTTAAAAGTTAATATTTTAGCGGATTGTCTGCAGAGAAGCCAAAGTTATTTCCAGTAAACAGCAGGTTATAATTTTTTTCAGCTCCTGCTGGTTTTTGGAGACTTTTCACTTCATGAGGTGAGCTCAGCTGCTGTGTGGAGTTACATGCATGTGGACGAGGCAGAAGTAATTCTACAACATGTACATCGTCTCCAGCCTCCACAGCACTGAAATGGTAATATATTAGTTAATGTTCCTAATAATTATTCAACATTAATTAATAGTTTAAAAAATTAGTCCCTTTTAAAATATCTGTTAAATATATTATTCTTTTATTTTGTTTGTGTTTTCAGGTTTCCAGGTCTCCAGTCCATCACCTGAGGCTCTTCATGTTGAACCACTAGTACAACCCAGACTTTCACATCACAGCAGGTAAGATTGCATCAACGAAAAGAATACTACTCAACAATATTCTTTGATGTAAATCTGTTGATTTTCTGTGGTTCTGATGAGGGAAGTGACAAAGTGGATGCAGCATTCAGCCCATAATGGACCCAGATGTCCCCTGCGTCCAGACCTACAACACCTGGACATCCATGAGCATGCACGAGGAGGTGGTGGAGTCTGAAGAAGTACAAGCAGCAGGATGAGGAGAAACTAGACCGATGTCCCCTGCGTCCAGACCTACAACACCTGGACAGGAGGATGGACGAGGAGGTGTTGGAGTCATTTTTACAGAGCTGATGAAGTCAAACAACACTTGCTAATATGTGTTAAACTCAATTTATTTTGATAATCTGTTCATATTAATGTTTCCCCAGAGGTTTTCATTTATTTGATAATATGGGATGGTTTTATTTTAATAAAATGTTTCTTTCAACATTCACCAATTTTGTTTTTACTAAAGTATGAGCTGTGAGTTGTAGATGCACGAATGAAAATAAAACAGATACACAAATATTCTCACAAAGAATAACTCAACACTAACAGATAATATAGTGTACTACCGTAACTTTATTTACACATAACTACAGAAACACTTGGTTCATTGTTATCCTTTTTTCTTTTTTCAAACAACATGTTCATTTGAACACTCAGAAAAAAATATTAAATTCATTGATTCATTTTCATCTCAATGCTCTGGCCAGTTGTAGTATTTCTGCATATTTTAATGTCTTGATGCACAAACGTAGCTTTCTGCAGCAGTCCTGATGTTCTACAGATCCTGAAGACGTCTCCATCTGTTGTTTAACAATATCAAGGTTTGTTCTCCACCTCGGTCCACTCTTCAGGTGAAGACATTTCTGTGAATCCTCGCTCCACAACGCTCATGGATGTCCAGGTGTTGTAGGTCTGGACGCAGGGGACATCTGGGTCCATTATGGGCTGAATGCTGCATCCACTTTGTCACTTCCCTCATCAGAACCACAGAAAATCAACAGATTTACATCAAAGAATATTGTTGAGTAGTATTCTTTTCGTTGATGCAATCTTACCTGCTGTGATGTGAAAGTCTGGGTTGTACTAGTGGTTCAACATGAAGAGCCTCAGGTGATGGACTGGAGACCTGGAAACCTGAAAACACAAACAAAATAAAAGAATAATATATTTAACAGATATTTTAAAAGGGACTAATTTTTTAAACTATTAATTAATGTTGAATAATTATTAGGAACATTAACTAATATATTACCATTTCAGTGCTGTGGAGGCTGGAGACGATGTACATGTTGTAGAATTACTTCTGCCTCGTCCACATGCATGTAACTCCACACAGCAGCTGAGCTCACCTCATGAAGTGAAAAGTCTCCAAAAACCAGCAGGAGCTGAAAAAAATTATAACCTGCTGTTTACTGGAAATAACTTTGGCTTCTCTGCAGACAATCCGCTAAAATATTAACTTTTAAATGGCTAAATTGGACGGATCGAGTTTGTAGCTCGTCCATTGTTTACAAGCAGCGCAGTAGGGAAAGTCCTTTAAATGACGTCATCATCCTGCGACGGCGAAATCCCTATTTATCGTGTTAAAAAAATGGCGCTAATTTTAAACTGTTTTGGGGGAGAAATTTCATTCATTTAACATTATTTTAGCAAAAACGGTCAGGGGTCAATCTTAATATTTATATATGTTGTGCCATTTTTTGAAAAGTCAAAAGATGATGTCAGTGGAGCTTTAAGTCTCTTAATAGTTCTGTCACCTTTAATCTGTATGAACTGCTGTAGCTTTACGTACCACCACGCTCTCTGAGATCAGTGGGTCAGATGCTTTTAATGGTTTGAAGGACACGCAGAGGGTAAGAGGTGGGATGGGTGGAGGGAGGCACCCTGCTGTTTCCCAATCCGGGTGACAGGTGGAGGGGGCTGACCTGTGTGAATCTGAGCAAACAAGAACAAGGCCGTGGGGATGGGGGGTTTACCTGCTGCTCTCATGTTCTGACAGGTAACCCCCACCCCACCACCACCACACACACACACACACACGCACACACACACACACACACACCTTCCCTCCCATCACAAGAAAAAAAATCCTCCCAGCCTACATAGCTTCTCACAACCAGTCCCCGTTCAGCACCCGGAGCTTCATCACCACCCGTCCACCCATTATTCCCCTGCAGTCTGTGGGCGGATGTGTGGCAGCTTAAAGATTCCCATCTGCTGCCCTTGACTCAGAGCAGGAAGTGCGGAGCATCACTGAGGCTTTACTTCCTGGTTGCTTCTCATGCTCATGGTTAGAGAACATTTCAAGATTTTTGTGTTGGAGGTGAAAACTGTGTTCAGATTCTTCCAACGCAACAAGAAAAAAATCAAACCAGTCTCAGATTTATAGACAAACGTTAAAAGATTGATTATTAAGCTTAGACATTAAAGGTTCGCTGGTTCATAATGTGTACCCTGTACATGAAATTCCCAGTCTCCCCAACGTAAAACCATTGAAAACAACTGAGAGAAAGTTGTGTCTTGAACTTGTTCGCTTGGTCAAGAAACACAAAAAGGCAACTTTAACATCAAAAACCATTTGCATATTGGGCATGGATGTACAACTTAGAGCATCATTTTTGTCACATACCTTTGATGTATGCGTACGTCCCTCTTAGGATGGTGCGCGCGCCAATTGCAACACTTGGTGCAAATATGCCAATAAAGATATATTCTATTCTATGTGACTCTTGTCATAATTTACTCATCACATTCAACACTTGTTCTGCATGAACATGGTCTTAAACTTGTTTGATCCTTCTATGTCGTGGCAAACAACAACACTTTATAGAGCAACAACATACTGACTGAAGTGTTTTCGTCAACTTTCAGTGTTTACAAGTGAAACCATGATATCTGCTTTATGAACATTGTCATGCTGGAGCCACAGGGCTCTGGAAAATCTTCCTTTGTGGGTTTTATTTCTTGGGGGGGGGGGGGTTGGCTTGTGGTGTATATTTCTTTAGTTATAATAAATATTGTCAAGTTAAATTAAATGTTTTACTGCACTCCGTAAACCAGTACCTTACAGTTTTTGTAAATCTTTACAAAGTCGTCCATTTTCCAATATTGTGGTGGAAATTTAATATTCCTGTTGAAGTGACCCGGGCTGCACCGGAAGTGCTACAGCCACCTGCTGTCACTATTTGTGACAGTAAATAACCAAATAATTATACTTAAATGGTGTAATGTCAAAATGACAGCAAATCATTTTAGGTTTATTACTACTAATATTTTTTTAACTTCAAACAGATTGTTAATTTTGTTATCTACAACGTGTGATATTTAGCTGTTCATAAAATTTCGCAGAACCCATTTCTGAACATTTGATTAAGGTTTTTATTTCCCTCTTGATGTTTCGTGCTTGGATGAAATCGCATAATTTACAGCACCTGATAAACTGCCTGGGCATGGTGGAACTACAAGTTTCATCACTTTCTGTGGGTTTCATTTGCAGAAAGCATGAATGTTGATAATATTCTTGGGTTGCTAAGCCAACAAATTACATTCATATAAAATCAAGACAAATCAAGCAAATTATTATTATTATTATTTTTAATGTTGAGGTTTGTCAGCAAAGTTACCACAAATCAACATTTTTGGTCAGTTTATGAATTGCATTTGGTGTGTTTTCTTATTTTTAGAAGGTTGTTAAAAATGTTTATCATGTCAATTTTAAATCGGGTTTTAGTTCTGATTTCTTTTTGTGATTTCTTTTTTTAATTTTTTATTCAACATTTGCATTCAGTTCATTTGAAACAGTTTCTCGGTGTAATCCCACTGTGGGACGGCGTTGATGACATAACGCAAATATTTCTTGTAATAAAACAATTTTGAAAACTCTTTTTAGTTTGGATTTAAAAAACCCAGTGGTCAACCAAAATAACTTTAATACTTGGAAATACTTTTTTCTCAAATAAAAACAGGAATTACATTCATTAAACACACTTTAAAAAAGTGTTATAATCCATTCACATCTTGAGCTCTAGTTCTTCACAGGCATTTTACATTTAGATATTTTAGCATTTTGAGGAATCATCTTTTAACTTTAAGATCTAAGCAATATGCAATTATTGAAATGCAACGAAATAATTAATTTTGACCATCTCGGTCCTGCGATTTAGTTTTACATTTTAGACTTCTCCTCTGCAAGAGACAGGGAAGTGGTCACTTGGTGCCAGTAAACACAAAGCTTTTGTTTGTGGGAATCAGCCTCAGGTGCAGTTGACCCCTGACCTGTACGCCTGCAGGTTGAACAAAGGGCCATTAAGGGATGCTTGGCTTAGTGACGGAGATGGAGCGGTTTACAGAGAGTGTACAAAGGGTCAGGGCTTCAGAGATTTAAGAAAACAACACACAACCTCACACATCAAGAGCCTCTTTGACCCAAACAAATATAATAATTAGTCAATGCAAAAATATTATTTCTGCGTCACACTCAAATATCAATTTGAAGGGATTTTTAGAGGACCACCACCCATCAGACAAGTGAAGACAGATGCTATCAACACTTGTGAATCCGGACCAGGTCACATTATCACCAGTGATCATCTGATCACTAAAACAAGGTTCTCTTGGAAGTATCTTCTTGTCCTCTTATCACCATTATAGAATAGAAGAGACAGGGCCTTTCTCCTTTGGGCCTCAGCTGGTGAAAGGTAAGTCCTTCAGAATCTGAAGCTTCACACAATGCTTTTAGTCACTTGCAAGGGAACAATAGGGTCACTGAGTCAGAAAAATAAGGTTTCAGCCTGGAAACTAACAGCCTTTACACCTGAAACTGACACAGTTGGCAAAATGAATAAAATATTAGAGATCAGAGCAAAGTGTTTGCTACATTTCTGTTGTTGTCATGCATTTTTCTGTAACATTTATCCCAGCCTGTGGAAGACATATTTTACTGTACAATGTGAGCATGCAGCCACAGTTCTTCATCTCACCCCACCTCCACCCGGCTCTCCACTCTGGCTCAACACTGCCACCCAGTGATCTCAGATGCAAAGATGTGGCTTGAACAAGCTGTCAGTCCTGCAGGAGACTGAAGTGAGGTAGAGAACATGACCTCACTGTCAAGCAAATGCAAAGGACAGAATGGGGTTTTCCACTACACCCTGGGGGGAAAGTACATCCAGACCCTCATCAGTCTTCACATGATGAGCTAACAAAGACACTTGACACACACGCAACTAAAAAAATCTGCAGCGGTCACCATGGATGTTTTAAATGTGGTCCAAAGTTCTCGTTGGATAGTGATTTTTTTTTCTTCTCATGTCTTGATTGTGCCGTTGAAGTGGTTCTTATTTGTATTCTCACACAGATTGACACCATTGAAACCATACTTTTAAAAATGACACTCGTTGCAAAGGATTATGAAAGTTGGAAAGACTTGGCACAATTGGACTATTGGACTACTCTGACTGACGAAGCCCTCTGGAGTGAGGGTGAAACGTTTCTACAAAAAAGAAACTGTCCAGATGAACTGATTGAGAATGAGCGGATTTGATACCTGGACTATTGAGAATGAACTTTCTTGACTTGGCACAATTGTTCTTGTGCTGAGCGCAATGTGCACCATTTTGTGTCAAAACATAGTTGTAACTGGAGCAAACGGGAGCTGAAGGGTGTCATCACTCCTCCGTGAGTGCCTAGGTTTGACTAAAGCGCTTAAACAATTCCAAGTGAAAAAAGTCACTGTATCGTGAAGCATATCAGTTACACCAGCAGCAATGGATATCTTTGAACTACTGTATATCAGTGGATCGAATTTAAAATTCTATGTAGCTTTATAATAATTTAAAAAATCAATTTTTTGGCACTCTTCCTTGTTTACAGTCATATTTTGAACCATTTTCACTTCTATCCTATTGTCGTTTCAGCCCGCAGCGTATAGTGGTCTCAAGAAAGTTTTCTATAACACCACCTGTCCATCTCAAACTCATCGTTTCGTTTCACAATATCTTCTTTAAACGCCTCTTCAGATTAGAAACTAAATCACAGAAAACAGACATTATACACTCAGGTTGTGAGATAAACACAATTTGAAGACTGAGGTAAAAGAAACAACTTGTATCGTCTTCAGGATTGCGTAACACGTTTAAAAATACCCTCACATCTCTGGTAGTGTTGAAGCTCATTTGAAAAGAGGCACTTGGTTTCTGAGCAGCCTGATCCTATGCTACTTGTAGAGATTACTGGTGTTGGTTTTCTTTCCGCTGTGCAAGAAGAACCAAACTCCTTCTGTGTCCAAGCATTTGTACGTATGCAACAACAATGGAAACCTGATCAGATTTAATAATTCACAACAACCATTCACATAATTCACAACAATCATTGTTCTTTAGTTTTAGCAGGTCGCTTTCGTAAATGAGCCCATGAGGTTCAAAAGATTTACCTGACTAAATAAAGGTTGAATGAATGAATGAACCAAGAAAGCCCTTCGATTCCATCCATTAGTTCCTCTGAGACCTCTGGCCTAACGGTAGCTTGTAGCTTCTTGAAAACAACAAAGCATTTTTTCCATGGACTTGAAACCTGTCTAAGGTGTACTCCACCTCTTGCTCAATGATGACAATGATAGCAATGATGGGCACAATGCCAGCCATCCAGCATGGACTAACAAGATGGATGGATGGCTATCCAAAACCATCATCAATGCTTTGTACCATGACTTTTCACCAAAAACTTTCATGGTCTCCTTGTGCCCGCTTACAATAACCTCTCACCATGGTTATCTCCATGACATTCCTTCATGGCTTCTCATCACAAACTCTCATCGTTACTTCTAATCATTGTTTTTACATGGCCAGTCAACATAGCCTCTCATCATGGTCCCTTACCATGACTTCCCCACCAGGGCTTTTCACCATTACCTCTCTCATTTCTTATTTCTATGGACTCGTAAATGGCTTCTCACTGACATGGCTAGAGTCTAAATAATAATTTCTTATCATTACCTCTCACCATGGCTTCTCACATAACCCTTCATCGTGGCTTTTCATCGTGACCTCTCAACCTAACTCTCACATAACTTCTCACTGTGGCTTCTCATAATTACCTTTCATGATGACCTCTCGCCAGGCCTTCTCACCACGGCACTACTCAGTTGCATTGATAGAGGCTAACATGCATTGCCTTGCTCTGCTAATCAACTACCGTACATCCTCGTGCACTTGAGATTTTCTGTTATTCTAAGTGTCTCAAGTATAGGAAAGCAAAGGGTGTTGTTAAGCAGGTGTCATTGTGGTCTGGCCACACTTTGTCTCTATTTTCCTAATTACTGTAGTGCACTCTTCTCTCTCCTGCCATCCACACCAGAGCTATAAATCCTGACCGCTGATGACAGAATGTGTGGTGGAGGGGCAGTTGGAAGTGAGACTGCTGATAAATAATTCACACGGCTCACCTCAGAGTGTGACTAATCCCAACCTATTGACATAAGATGGCCTGGGCTTAGAGCTGACATTAGCCCTGATACTTCCACCGCTTCGACACCTCTTGGTCTTAGAAGTTCACTGTTGTTTATCTATTCCAGCGTGCGTCTAGGCAAACAGTGCACAAATCAAACAGTCTTTTTTTCCATGAGTCCCTCCTAGAGTAGCAAGCTGGCAGTACAACAAAGAACAAACTTTGACTGGAAACATGCCTTGAGCGTAAGTCGAACTAAACAGTCAGGTTTGTTTAAGGTGAGCACAGTGTGCCGATGCGCTGGCTGTTTGCCACAGAGCCACCCTGTTCTCGTGTGTGGTGACAATAGCATTGTTGGGTAAAGAACATACAAAACATTCTGACCAAAATAAAATTATTTGCTGCCTCTTGGCTCAATGTCAGGACAGAAAGTACTGAGCTGTCAGTTATATTCAGGAACGTTTTTCAACATTAATTTCTGTTTCAGATCTGCCTGTGTATACGAGCTATAACACTGCACTGAGTAGGTTTGTTTAATGCTATCAGAAGCTCTTCCCAATGGGATTATTAATTAATAACATACTGTACTATTCATGAAAGACATCAGCACTGGATTTACGTTCAGACCCAGTGGGGTTTTTGGAGATCTCCACTATCAAATCTGGCAATTTTGAAAGCTGGCTGATTGCACCACATTGTTTACCATACCATACCATTTTATTTATAAAGCACTTTCAACAGGAACAAGTCCACACCAAAGTGCTGAACAAACAAACACGTAACAGGCAACACAGACAATGAAGTACAACACGAAAAACATAAAAACATTGCAGATCATAAGTAAAACGAACAAATATAAATCAGCTGGCATTGAAAGCAATGGAGTAGTAGTGAGTTTTTAAATTGTTTGGTTCTTATAACCAGTCCTTATGGTAATTTCACTCGCTACAGTATATGTGTCAGTATTTATAAAAAAAAGTAAACATAAATATGCAGGATTTTTTTTTTCTCGGTTTAAAAAACGTGACGTTCAAATACGATTATCTGGTGTGGTTTTTATGTGATTTTTTTTTAGGCGTGACACTTCTTCTATTGTCCTTCACTTCCCGATTTTCTAATCTTTTTAAACAGACTGCACATCTGTCGTTGACAGGTTGAAGAACTCAACTGAAAAAAGAATTTTGAAAAGCAGCTAAAATGCAAAGAAAATGTTTGAAACACACAAGGAAACCCAGAAAACTACTGACAACACTTTAAAACACTGCAAAAGGTACAACAATGCACTTTAATGGCTTTAAACGACATTATCCATAGAGCTATGAAGGAATTTGCACTCTGTCATTAACATTTAGCATCATGACAGTTTTAAAAGTTGTACACAAACAATTTTTTTTTAGCAAGAAAAGTTGTACTTAGCTTATTTAAACAAAATAAATACAACATGTAATAAAATACAAAAACATAACGGTAAGCTCCGGTTATTATTAGCCCTTGTTTGTTTAAGTAATTCGTAGTTAATGAGACATGTCATAACACTCAGTAGGCCCTTGCTCACTTTACCCCCACCCCTCAGCTGGAATACAGGTTTCCCTTGATAATTAGGGCAATTAGAGATTTCCCTGCTGCACTATCTGGTCATGAAGGAACCCTGCTATTATTTTTACACAACTCAACCTGAAAGACAACAGCTTTTCATAATTATCATATTGGCTTGCCTCAGTTAAACACTCGCCCGAGAGGAAGCACTAATGTAAATTATTGACAACAGACAAAAGTTCAATTTCAGCTGTGATACTGTCATTACGAGACAAATTAGCCTGCAAATACAAAACTGAGCAGATATACAACACAAACAATCCACGACTGATGAAGAATCTAAGGCATCCAGTTGTCATAAAACAGAAAACCGTCTTTAGGTGCGGCCCTACAAGAATGCTGCAACAGTAAGATGTGTCCTGTTTCATCTTGTGCTTTATGACGGAGGATGACAGTCACTTGCTTTTAGTTGATCAGCTTGAAGACCCCACAAATTCTCGTCTTCAAAGATTGCTCTTCATACACCTTTACCTGTCGCTGCGGCCTAATGTTGGGAACGACTTAAAAAAGAAAGAAAGTTGCATGGGAGAGCAAATAAGACAAGAGGATCTTGGGAGTGAGACAGAACGAGCAAAACCCAAAGCAAACACAAGACGTGCAACAAAAAGCTGACGCCTGGCAGTGATGCCAGGGGTACCCCTCAGATTCAGCGTCTCTACCAAAGCTTTTGTTTTCCAGTACACACTGGTGGAGACAGCAGACACAGTAGGTAAGTGTTTGTGTCGAGCCAGGCTAAGCCCCTTAGACTCAGTAAGTCCCTTGACGTCTACTCTGGTTCCTCAGGTTCTCAGGCTTGGATCTGTGCGCTGTTCCCTAAACGCTATCATGACTCTGGCCTTGAATGGCCACAAACACAAACAATAATTGTGATACACTCACACAAGCAGGCCGGTAAGCACACCAACACGCACGCACACAAGCAGTGCAGCGCCCCGCCTTTTTTGCATGGAGAGCATCCCAGAGGAATGTGGTGGTGTGTGTGTCTGACGCCACGCTAAGCCACCTCAGTCCTGCTGAGGAGCCTACTTTTGCAAGTCTCGTTGTCTGCGTCTGGCCATCACAGTCATGAGAAAATCACTAGGTGCCTGTGGGGCACATTTCCCAGGTTACAGGTATGCCTGTTGACACATGCCAAATCCCCCTCTTTCTCTCAGGCTGGTGGTGAACGCGCTGGAACGCCCTGTCTTAACCGCAGACATCACATAGGATGCAAGGCAGGGCAGGACATGTTGGGTCACATGATGAAACCACTACCTGCGTCGATGCCTTGTAAACATGGATGACTGCGAAGCGATCTGTTGGGTTCTACCTGCAAACTGCTGAATGTTCTTGACAGAGTTTGAGTTTCCAAAATTTGTTTTATCGCTAGAATCTGAAATGATTGAAAATAATTCAGGGGCTGAAGGTGATGCAACGTGCCAGGCCTCTGCCTGAACGCAGCCTCAGCCCGTCAGCAGCAGCTGTTGGTGATGAGCAAACCTGCAGCTCATGAGCAGGAGGAAAGTGATTAGTGGCAGGAGCAGGAACTGAAATCCTCACACATACCAAGCACTCTGGAAGACCATCCAGCACGATGCCTTCAGGACCCTCAGCAGCCACGGCTCGACCTGATCAAGTCAAACCGCTGACAGATGGGAGCGCTGGTGCATTCCTGTGACAGGTGATGGGAGCAGCTCCTATTTGATCTGCTTCAGAGTGCAGAAAGAAGAGGAAGAACTGCAAAAAGCATAACAAACCAAATATATATATATATATTATAACGTTGCTTCACTTATGTCTCTGTGTCAACCGGTGAAGATGGTAACTTGTAAAAACTGTTGAAGATGTTGCGTTTGGAAGCGTTACACGTCACGGAAGTAAAAAAAATTTTTTTTAAATAAAACATCAAGTGTGTTCAGTTTTTCCTCCATCGCAACAGAGAGGAAAAGTGTTCGTTTTACTCTTGGACTTTTGTTTGACAACATAATTATGAGTTACAGCATAATGATTTTACACAAAGAGTGGGGAAAATTCGCATTGACAGTAAAGTCTCCAGGAATTTTTTTGTTTATGTATAATAATCAAAGTTTTAGGGGAAAAAATATGTTAAAGTGTTTGTTTCAAATCTATATATGTAAATGTTACATCAACAATCTGCAGAAAAATAGAGTTAAATTTGTTTTATATATAAATAAAACGATGATAGGGACATCACATGAAGACAAAATTAACTTTTTATTTACATTTGTTGGTTTAAAATCGGAAGAAGTAATAAAGGACAGATACTGAAGGTTTGAAAATATCATCTGAATTTATATTAAATTATATAAAAAATACTTATTGAATCAACAAAAAAAGGGAAAAGTTCCATTTTCATGGTTTGATTAAATAATGTTTGTTATCATAATGAAATTTATCCAGATTTAAACAACAAAAAGTTAATTTCCTTCTTCTTTCTATTACATTATTATTATTATTATTATTATTATTATTATTATTATTATTATTATTATTATTATTATTATTATTATTATTATTATTATTATTATTATTATTATTTTACCAGAGCTTAGGTTGATCTTTTTTGACTGTGCAGGCTAAATCATTTTTCTTTATTGATTGATTTGCATTGCAGTGGAAATCTTTTGGGGGGTGCTCAAGCACCCCTAAATTTTAACTCAGCTCCCCTGAAATGTAAAGAAACCATCATTATAATTTTGTAAGGAAACTCTGTTTTCATACCTTAGAGTCACCAAAATATTGAATAAATTTGCAATAAAAATAGAATAAATGATGACAGTCTTAAACCGGCCAGTAAAATCTGATTGTTTTGCCTGAGTCAGATCCTCGTGCAAAATCCAGTAGTCAATTTCTTTATTAACCTTTATTTGACCAGGCAAATCCCATTGAGATCACAGTCCTCTTTTGCAAAAGAGGCCTACAGTTTATTTTACTTTAAAAACTAAGTAAAGTTTGAAAAAAATGTAAAAGATGGATAAAGACCTGCGTCCGACCTCATGAGCAGCTGAATACAACGGTTATAAACAGAAAGTAGCACATGTTCATCTGTACGAAGGTAACTGCAAGTAAATCCTCCATTTTCTGTCATAATTACATTGTACAGCATGATTAATGGTTAAATTAAAGGTTAATGTTTAAAGCTAGTTGTGCTTTGTTTTGTGTTTTGTATGTAGATAGACGTTGTCACTGGTTGCACAAGTTTAGTCTTTGTTTGTTATGATCAGTTAACACGAAACTGATTTTGTAAAGCAGAGCGCTACGTCTGTAGCATCTTAGCTAGCAGTCTGTCTTGCGTGCCTCTAGGCTACTTCTTGTTGTGCTGCTCTCTGTAGCTGTGTTTCCATCCATTTTCATTTCGATTTTTGAGCTAATTTTTGAAATCTCGCAAATATGTAAATACAAATTAATGCGAAGCAGAAGTGTTTCCATCTGCTGGCTTGAAGCGCATCTACCAAGCCACGCACAGCGTCATTACGTCAGACGTCAGCGTCATTACGTCAGACGTCAGCACTGCGCATGTCTACAGTAAACAGGAAGTAGCAGTTGAAAACAGAACCTGGCCACACATCTCGTCAAAAAGGAGAGAATATTTCAGGTACGTGTTGCTATCGGTCGAGTTGTATTTATTCTGTCATACAAACTAGTTTTAGCGATGTTACATGTTGTCCGGAGCGGAAACAGCTGATCAGTCACGTGACGTGAATGTTCGCTTCGGCAGCACGAGTCGGCAAATGTGTTTCCATCTGTCGCTGTGCGCATCTGCTCATTTTCGAACATCCCAAAAACCACCTCAAGCGAGCGTATAAACTTTTTGGCGAACTTGAGAAAGTAAATACGGATTTTGCCGTTTCCATTAAGCTTTTCTGCTGCGATACTTCAAAATGCGCACCTAGAAACCTTGATGGAAACACGGCTTGTAATAGATTTTGAATCAAGTGTTTACTTATGTTAACATGAATGTTTAACAACCCGTTAAAATACACCAGAATGCAGGAAAAGGCATCTACTTTATTCAAAATTTTCTGGGAAATGACCCCCAGACCCCCCCACCAGTGTGTTCCCCCTCTGCTGAGAGGCAACAGCTTTTCTAACTGAGCCACCGTAAAAAGAATGAATGCTGTTGGGTGAACAACCACTTTCTGTTGCTTGGGTCTGTCTTGCTTGCGTGAACGACAACCTGACAGGAAAAAAAAAAGTTATTCAAGAAGTGATTTAAATGTGGTCAGTTAACCCCAGAATACAGAACGCTGTTCTCGTCTGCACTACAAACATGTTTGATGCTCACAGAATGAACAGAATTGTTGTTATGCTCAAGAGAAGAAAGGGCAATTCATGGTTGAGTTTTTGGTAGAAAAGGTTAAATAAGAAATTTAACGGAAGTGTATTTTAATCAAACTATCCAAGAAAACACATTGTGGCTGTGATTGCCAAAACTTATTGCTATCTTTATTAAGTTTTTGAATTATATTACCAGATCTTGTGGTTTTAATGAATTTCAATATAGATATGCTTGCACAATTTCAAGCTACTTTGAAACAACATAAACTTTTGAAAAATACGTTTTTACTTTATCGGACTGTTATCTCATGAGCTGCTGGAGTCATAGTTAAACCGCAAGTTTGATCATAAAACATTTATTTTTAAAATAACAACATTAAAGTGGACATTTAAAATTAACAATGTTCTTACACCAAGCATAAACTCTTGGAATAACCATATTTTTGAGAAAGCACCTCACTTGACATGTGGGTATGGTTACTGTCAGCTCGTATTACAGAAAGCCCTTTACTGGTTAAGCTATAGCAGCATCCTAACAGTTCACACGTGACATCACCAAATGCTCCTATTTATTTTCAGTTATGCTTGAAACCACAGTGTGTACATCACAATACCCCCTAAGTCTGCAGACCACAAACGCGAGCAATGCCACAAAGCGTTCAGTGCTTCCTAATGCGCCATTGTCTCCACTCATCGAGCATGACATCCTTTAACGTCTGCAGAAAAAGGCCGGTTCTGGGACTGAATAGCTGCTGTTAATGCACGTATTTGTTTTGCCGCCATAGAGACTAACGCAGAGCGTAGGTGGGAACAAGACCAAGCACAGAAACAGGAACAAGGAGATTCAGATGATCACTTAGAATTACATCTAAAAGAAATGAAAATAGTTTTTTTTTTTAAGGCACCAACAAGAAAGAATTGCCAGCACAATCTGTATGTGTGTCTATCAGCACCGGCTCTGGTTGTTTGTTTTTGCCCTTGCAGGTATCTGTCATTCTACCTGAGAGACACAACAGGCTTGCTCACAGCCTGGAGATGTATTACATTTCAAAGCCTGGCATGACATATAGACAGGCAAGAGCAAGTCTGAAGCAATATAAAACGCAGTTGAGAGAGGGGGAAAAAATATATAAATAAAGATCTAAGTCCTCAAACAATTGTGCTTGATGCATGTAAAGTTAATAATTTTACCTAATTGTGGCCCCAGATTTTTTTGTTGTGTTATATTTTTGGCTGCTGCTTGGTCTGTCATCATTTTGGATCATTTTTACTAAAAGAAGACGGAGCAAATGAAGTAATATTCACTCGTGCTTGCGTGTTTGAAAGAGAGGGGGAGCACTGTGGAGAGAAGGTGGTTCAGTCACCGCCCTGACGGACTTCCAGGCTCCCTCTCAGCCGAACCGCAAAAACCCCAATCCCCCCATCCCCCACCGGCTGCAGGGGCCAGAATCTGAGCATCCATGGAACAAACACAAACTCCCACTGTTCTCCTCTAGGTGGCTTGCAGCGGTTGTGCAAGACGCCGGGTCAAAACTCCTTGTTTATATCGTAACCATAATACAGCAGAGCTACAAAGAGAAGCCAAAGCCCACGCTAGGACCACTCAAAACATTGCTGACCGACTTCTAAACATGTGAAATTGAGCTTCGGTGCAGTGTAAAGGCTTGGGGCTCAAAGGGTTTGACTTCTACAACAGAGACCCTGCTCGTTCTTTTAAAGTAATAATAACAACTCTCTATCTTGTCATTTCTGTCAAATGTGTTAGCAAGTTTAGGTATGAGTCATATTTCTGCATGAAATCTTGCTATATGAGTGATCCATCAGGTTGTACAAGGCTCTTGAGGGCTGGTCCCTTCCTTCATGTCCCCCTCCATAAACCTCCAGCACGCCTCCCAGTCTAAGCACTGCCACTCTGTAATTGTGGGGAAACCACAGCACACAGCCCCATATATAAATACTCTATTCTCCCAGCCTTGTCAAAATAAAGGTTGTGTGGGGAGAAGGAAAAAGGGCCTTTTTAGGTGGCCTTCTCCCCCACTTTGGAACTATTTTGGGGCAAGCTTTACCTTCTGGTAAAGCTAAAGAACGACATGTTTCAAGAAGTTCCTTTCTAGTTTGAGTATTTTTAAGCACAGCTCAGCATCTCAAGTTCTAAATTTAAACCTGCTGCCTTCTTTGTGAGGAGTTGTGAAATCTTCCACAGCTGAATGAGAAAAGTTACTACAAGCAAATATGTTGACATGGATATTGCGTTTCTCACATGGCGCCTTTGTTGCAATATGACTGACTTAAAAAGGCACGAAGACAGACACGGAGATGTGCAAAGCATTGCCCGAACTATGTACACACGATGGCCGGTTGACGTGCAGACGGCTTTGATGTGCGTCTTCCAGTGAGAGGAGACTTCCTTATTGTCTTTGGAGTCTGCTCACCTGTCTGTGTCTACAACGGGGCCTGTCGTCTTCTAAGCTCGTCAAATAAAAGACTGCTTTAAAAAGCTTTAGCCATCAGCTGAGTGTAGCTGCTCTCCAGGCCTCTGAAGACTGAAATGTCCCTGAACCTCCACTGAGAGTAAAGTACCAATTGTTCCACTGTGTTTCAGACTGTTGCCAGAAAAAGAAAAAAAATGTGTTTTAAGCAAAGTTCTTTTTGGGTATCACTGCAATGTACAAATCAAACAGACCAGATTAAAATCATGTCAGTTACTGTACAAAGATAAATCGTTTCAGATATGAAAATGGTGGAGACAACTATGAAAACAGAAACATATTCTGTAGAAATGTTGGAGGCTTGAAATAATACTTGACAATGTGGATTTTACAACTCATTTATAGGTGCAGTCAAGGCTCGTTCCTCCCTGATTCATTCATTCAACCTTTATTTATACAGGTTAGTCTCACTGAGTCACGAGGACTCATTTACAAGAGAGACCTGATTAAAACAAAGAACACAGATGCGGTGCACACAACAGTAAGCAGTCACAATCAGTGGTGGGCCTCCGACCGCTAGGTAGCGCTATTGCGCTAATCCGCTTATAGCGTAGCTAAATAATCTGTTAGCTTTACAGCGGATTGACTAAGTTTTATAATTCATAAGCGGATTTATGCTATTTTTATTTAAAATGCAGTACCGCTAATAACTAATTATCTATCAGTAAAAACGAAATAACGTATTTACGAGCAGCGCCGGATGTGGTCCGTCACAAAAAAGCGTCCCCCTCAGTCTCTTGGTGTGTGCTCTCTCTATCAGTTAGCAGCCAGTGTGTTACTCTGGAGCCTTATTGCTTGTTTTCGAAGAGTCAGACGAAGACTTTTTAACATGGAGGGTGAACTTATGGATGTTTCTCAGGGCCTACGCGACGCGTCTGGATTTAAAAATAGAATTTCGCCACATTAGCACTCTTCAAAATGGCGTCCGCGACGGCCAAAGAAGCCAGGATTTTACAACAAAACACGGTAAAACAATTATTTCTTTGCTGAGAAAAAATATATTTCATAGCTGACGTTATAGCACAAGTTTTTCTGAGCTTGAGAGTTTCACGAAATGGTCAAATCTGCTGGATTTAAAAAAAGTAGTTCACCATTAGGACTCTTCAAAATGGCGTCCGCAGGGCAGCAAACTTACATACTCAGGGAATCACAAGGAACTCAGGAGACAGAGGCAACAGGAGACAATGCCAGGACAATGATAAACACAGAGATACAGACTTATTTTTGATTTGATTTGATGTTCATTCATTCATTTTAAAAGAACAATACAAAACAGTTTCATCAGATACAAGGATGAATAGACTTTTAGCTGAATGGATGGATGGATAGACAGTTAGCTGGATGGCTGATCTTTAACAAGTTCTAAAATCATTAAAATTTAACCTCAGCTTGTGCCTCTGACCCAACAGAACCTCCTTCAGCAGCAGAACCCTCTGTGGTTCTCTGACTTCATCAGTCTGCAGGACTTCATCAGTCTCTCTCCTGGTTCTGGAGGAGTTCTGACCCACTCTTCTTTCCATTGTTGCTTCAGTTCTTTGAGGTTTCTGCTCAGCTCTCTGAAGGTTTCAGGTTCAGGTTCTGGACTCTGACTGGGCCGTTGATTTGATTTGATTTGATGTTTATTCATTCATTTTAAAAGAACAATACAAAACAGTTTCATCAGATACAAGAATACAAGTAGGATAAAATGAAAGGAGCAGAAAGAAGATGAAATCTTATTATATCTGCCCCTTATTTATTTCACAGTTTGTTCAACCAATGATAACCTTCAAACTACATCACAAAATGAATAACTCTACTTAATTTTTCTAACTGTAATACACAAACACACTAAGCTTCATCATATATAGTTTTTGAGCAAGTCCTTTTCGACCTTTTTCTTAAATGTATACATTGGGCAGCACGGTGGCACAACTGGTAGAGCTGCTGCCTCTCAGCGAGAAGGTTGCCGGTTCAAATCCCGGTCCGGGGCCTTTCTGGGTGGAGTTTGCATGTTCTCCCCGTGCATGCGTGGGTTTCCTCCGGGTACTCCGGTTTCCTCCCACAGACCAAAAAACATGCTTGTTAGGCTGATTGGTGACTCTAAATTGACCCTAGGTGTGAGTGTGAGAGTGGATGGTTGTTTGGTGTGAGTGAGACAGGTCCCTCTTGTAAATGAGTCCCCGTGACTCAACGAGGCTAGCCTGTATAAATAAAGGTTGAATGAATGAATTGATTTTGCATTTTTAACATCACTCTCCAGAACATTCCACAATCCAACTCCCTGAATTGAGGTAGACCGTCCCTTTAAGCTGGTTCTGAATTGTGGTTTGATGAATATCTGTCCCTTTAAGATTGTAATAACTTTGTCTAAATTTCTTTGGATATTTAAAGGTAATGTGTTATTATGAGCCCTATACATAACTGATAAAATACTATATTCTACCAATTCCTGGAATTTCAATAAATTTAGCTGAAGAAACAAGGTGTTTGATGGGTGACTGAAATGTTTTCTGGTGATTACTCTTACAGCTCTCTTTTGTAAAATAAAAACAGGCTTTGTAATTGTTTTGCACGCTTTTCCCCAAACCTCAATACAATAGATTAAATGTGGAACAATGATTGTGTTATACAACATATACAGAGCTTTATCAATTAAAAAATCCCTGACTTTATATACAGGTACATGAACACACAGCATGACAATCACAAACACCTGGACAACAAAATGGAGGAGATAAGCAAGACAATTAACAGAGAGACCAGGGAGTGTAGGGATGGGGACCCATCACCTGAGAGCAACATGCTTACAACTGTTATCTTGAAGTTCTAGGGTGTAGAGAGCCACAGAAACGGTTATGGTAGGCCGGATTTGGCCCACGGGCCTTGAGTTTGACACATGCGATCTAGTGGTACTAAAAGTAACAAAAGAAGAAAAAAAAAAACAGCCAAATATGTCAGCAGTTTAGCTAACAGACTTTGGAATGGGTACATTTTGTCCTTGTGAAACCTGTTGAAGAGAACCAAACTAAATACTCTGAAACTCAAACAACTTACTGTATAACAGTTCATGCACCGCTAGTTGGCAGTGTAGTGCAAATATTGCATAACTTGCTGCTACCAATTGTTGAATTTAATTAGCGGATTAGAATTAGCTTCCCCTAATTTTCATAAGACATTAGTGCTTTTGAAATTGCGGACCTAAATAAATTAATTAGTGCTTTAGAAATAGCGGAACTAATTTTTGGATTAGCGTTGCCCACCACTGGTCACAATGAAAAGTAAATAAAAGAAGTGATATAAAACAAATTACAAATCCTAGGCCATGGTCTTGAGCCGGAAAAGGGTAGCATGCCCTCTCCGGGTCGGGGAGGAGGTCCTGCCCCAAGTGGAGGAGTTTAAAGCTCCACTGACATCATCTTTTAACTTTCCATAAAATGGCACAACATATATATATATTAAGATTGACCTCTGATCGTTTTTGCTAAAACAATGTGAAATTAATGAAAATTCCTCTCCAAAATAGTTTAAAATTAGCGCCGTTTTGTTACACGGTAAATTCGGGTTTTTCCGGTCACGTGATTGTGACGTCAGACACAGAGCTCTGCTCCAACGGCACATTTAATACAATGGAGAAAGATCCAAACACGTCCGTCGAATTTAGCCATTTAAAACTTTAGATTTGAGCGATTTGGCTTTAGTTCGTGAAGAAGAAGTTATTCATGAAGCGAACAGCAGATGTCAGCAAAGCCATCGTGATTCCTCTTACAGTGCTCTGTAAGAGGAATCACAATGGCTTTGCTGACATCTGCTGTTCGCTTTTTGAATGTGAAACCTCTCCTGAAAAAAAAGGCAGCACGGACAAAAGAAACCATGCTGTTTGATTTTTGATCACTCAAAATAACTTCTTCTTCACGAACTGGAGCCAAATCGCTAAAATCTAAAGTTTTAAATGGCTAAATTCGATGGATGCGTTTGTATCTTTATTCATTGTATTAAATGTGCCGTTGGAGCAGAGCTCTGTGTCTGACGTCACAATCACGTGACCGGAAAAACCCGAATTTACCGTGTAAATAAACGGCGCTAATTTTAAACTATTTTGGAGAGGAATTTTCATTAATTTCACATTGTTTTAGCAAAAACGATCAGAGGTCAATCTTAATATATATATATATGTTGTGCCATTTTATGGAAAGTTAAAAGATGATGTCAGTGGAGCTTTAAGTATCTCGGGGTCTTGTTCACGAATGAGGGAAAACTGGAGCGTGAGATCGATAGGCGGATAGGTGCAGCATCCGCAGTGAAGCGGGCGCTGTACCGGTCTGTCGTGGTGAAGAGAGAGCTGAGTCGAAAGGCAAAGCTCTCAATTTACCGATCGATCTACGTTCCCACCCTCATCTATGGTCATGAGCTTTGGGTTGTGACCGAAAGAACGAGATCTCGGATACAAGCGGCTGAAATGAGTTTTCTCCGCAGGGTGTCTGGACTCTCCCTTAGAGATAGGGTGAGAAGCTCAGTCATCCGGGAGGGACTCGGAGTAGAGCCGCTGCTTCTCCACATCGAGAGGAGCCAGTTGAGGTGGCTCGGGCATCTGGTTAGGATGCCTCCTGGACGCCTCCCTGGTGAGGTGTTCCGGGCATGTCCCACCGGGAGGAGACCCAGAGGAAGACCCAGGACACGCTGGAGGGACTATGTTTCTCGGCTGGCCTGGGAACGCCTTGGGATTCCCCCAGAGGAGCTGCTCCAAGTGGCTGGGGAGAGGGAAGTCTGGGCCTCCCTACTTAGGCTGCTACCCCCGCGACCCGACCCCGGATAAGCGGAAGAAAATGGATGGATGGATGGATGATATAAAACAAATTTTAAAAATGCTACATTATAAAACATAAAATACAAAAAATAGGAACATGTCTGTATTGATTTTTGCATTGAACTTAGCAGTAGTTAAAAAACCCTTAGTCAAAGTCGAGAGCTTCAGATCTTTTTCCAAGGTGTTCCAGAAAAATAGGGTTGGAGTAAGAGAAGGCCCTTTTGCCAAATTCGGTCCGCACTGAGTGGGACACTGCAGGTAATGATGTCTTGTTATCAGTTGGATATCAGTTCTCTGTGTATTCTGTACAAACATTACCGTATTTTCTACCATACACCTCACACCACCCTATAAGTTGCATCAGTCCACATATGTCTAATAAAGTGTAAAAACCCATAAATATGTTGCATCGCCATATACAGGTAGTCCTCGACTTACTACGTTGATCCGTTCCTACGCTGCGTTGTAAACTGATTTTCGACGTAAGTCAAAACATACCGGTACGTCCATACTGTACCATATACATGTACAGTACTGTATTACCAAGCACTTAGCCTATCCTAACACAGTACCCTCCAGAGCGGCGTACAGTACAGTATTCCTCCGCCGCTGCACCGTGTACAGTACAATATTCTTCCGCCGCTGCGTTGCGACGTTTATGACGTAAAACCGCACAATTCGAAATAAGGCTTTTCCTAGTAAATGGGATATGCGTTGTGACCCCGAAAGGTCATAACTTGAGGCCGCTGTAACCCGAGGACTACCTGTATGTCGCATCTGTTATGCGTCACCACTGACAAATTGTAAAATGGTAAATGGAGCTTATTTATATAGCGCTTTCCAGCCCCCTATGAGGGGCCCCAAAGCGCTTTACAATACCAACCATCCACCCATTCATACACACATTCACACACCGGTAGTGGCAGACTGCCATGCAAGGCGCTTTCCAGTCCTACCGGGAGCAACTCGGGGTTAAAGTGAGACTAAACCCAGGTTGAGACGGTAACTCCTCCTTCCAAAATCTCCCTGAAAATGGGCGTGTCGAGAGACAAGGAAGGGTGGAGGTAGAGTTGTGCTTTTGTTCACGCCTCCACCTGCAACAACCTAAAACAAATTAAACCTCTAGCCAACAACATACACCAAGCAACAACAAAGAATAAACATGTAGATGTATTTATCTATTCCACCCATTCCATCCAAAACCAAAGGCCTAAAACAATGAAAATGAAAAGAAAAATAAAACCGCTTGTCAGGAGTGAAATGCAGCACTTCCATATAAGGTATGCACTTCTCATCTCTGCAGGGGATTGGCTCTGCTTGAACCACCTGTGTGACATCACACATGAGCAGACATGTCACACATGAGCGTTTGCACAAATAAGAAAATTAAGGTGTAATCCACCAGTTCAACCCATAGAACTACCGTAAACACATTTTTAGACCAAATATTGCCAAATATTGCCAATTTACACAGATATGCACAATTATGTGAGAATAAACACAGCCATAGTGCTAGATAACATTTTAAACACATTCTAGGGAGTTTATCAGCTAAAAAAAGTTAATTTTGGGTTTAGTCGCACTTTAAGTGTCTTGCCCAGGGACACAACGACACATGGGCAACCCAGAAATGTTGGCCAGTGTTGTGCCAAAAATCAATTGGCTGCCAAATAGCGGCCGCGGGAGTGTGCTCGGAAGGACTTTAACAAGAATTCATCAAGATTAACACTTAAAAACAATTATTTGTTTACTTGAAATTATAGCAAAGGTGTGTATCAGTCTAACTTTTGCTGCACTTTGATTGTCAAATCAGCAGCTGAATTTCAAAATCCGATTCATGGTTGCCGGAACACGCAGAAGGACGACTCACTGTACATTTCTTCAAAATTTAACAAGATAAACACCTAAAATAATTATTTGTTAGCTCGACTTTATAGTAAAGTTGTGTCTCAGTTGAAATTTTACTTAAAGGGGACCACAGATGCAAAATTCACTTTTAAATGTTTTTTTACTCAACTTTGGGTATGTACTTCATAAAAAAACAGTACTAGGGCCAAAGAAATGCACCCAGTGGTTTATTTACTCTAAGTAGATTTATTTGTCTGTGATAGAAACACTTCGTTTCTCACTTCCTGCGGTTTGTGACGTCACAAACCGCAGCCACAACCCACACCAAACCTGAGTCCAGCCCCTCACCTGATTCCTGATTTCATCTCATCTTTTGTTTAAATGTTCTTAATTTCATGTGTACAGCACTTTGTTGCAGCTGTGGTTGTTTTAAATGGCTTTATAAATAAAGTATAATTGTTATTTTTACGTTTTAGTTCAATTTTTAGCGATCGCTCCCAACGCGCAGCCGGCAGAAATAAAACGAGCAGACCGCCGGCGAAGGGACCATCTGCGTGCGGGAGCTGCTGGGAGCTGCTGGCTTTTGAGGTCCGTGGGGTCCGGTCAGAGGTTGCCTCATACGGATAAATTAACTGGAGACACTCGGTGAACTTTGTGTGTGTGTGGACTGAAGCAACGATCGCTCCCAAAAGTGCCGCATGCAACGAGCGGTTAACTGGCGGTGTGCCGGAGGAGGAAGAGCTATCATTAGCCTCGGAGGTGGGCTAATGCTAAAAGGAGCTGCAAATGGCGGCGCACACACGGCTTTCGGTAAGTTATCTTAAGCTAGCACTAACAGTAAGTCAAATGAGTAATTAAAAAGAGCTAATTTTAAAACGACATCATAGGAGCCAAGATGGTGTAGTGGCAGGGCTTTCGACTTGGGACCCGAAGGACGCGGGTTCGCGCCCCGGCCACTACACACCTTGGGGTGTCTATGAGTGCACACCTAATTCTCCAGCTCCCCGGGCACTTTCTGGCTGCTCACTGCACCACCTGGTGGTGGTTGGGTTAAATGCAGAGACAAATTTCGTCTGTGTATGGGAAACATACACAGATGACAGACAAAGACATTATTATATTAGAGATACTGGCTGTTTCAGAGGGCGGAGTAAATGTAAACAGATTTTGGTAGGGCGTGGCATTCAGAGCTCATTATCCTAAACCGGTCGTTTAGAACGGAAGTCAGAAAATGCATAACTAGAAAGGGGTTATTTTATTATCTAAGAATTATTTTGTGCATTAAATTGAATAAATATGGTCTGGATAGCCCACAGAAATACCATAAAAATTTTAAAAAACCAATATGTGGTCTCCTTTAATAAAAGGACTTTAAAGTAAAATCAGCTGCATTACAAAAATATTTGCTACCTCGGTGCTCCGGGAGCACGCAGACAGGGAGGAAGTCAGGAAGGAGGAACGTTGCACATTTGTTTGAAATTTAACAAGATAAGCACCTAAAACATTTATTTTTGCTCGACTTTATAGTAAAGGTGTCTCTCAGTTGAACTTTTACTTAATAAATGCACTTTTATGGTCAAATCAGCTTCATTTCACTGGGGCGGCACAGCAAAATGAAACTAATTTGACGGTTCCACCAGGCAAGCTGGACGAAGGTGGCAGGCTATGGCAAGCCGATTGTGTCATTAATAGCCACTTTTACCTATTACATGACACAACGGCATGCCTTACTATTCGAGTGCCATCTAGTGGCTGAAAATGGTAGTGTTCAATATTTTCCATCAAAATGAATGAAAACGGTCATATCTCAGCCAAAAATTGGTTTGTAAATATGGTAAAAAACATAAATACATTGCTTTGGTGTATAAGTTGCAGAGCATGCAAATTATGCAAGAAACTAAGACTCATAGGCCAAAAAACATGGTAATTTACAGAGTTCATTCACACAGTTGGAGGACTAAATTTTAGTCTCAGATAAGGCAAAGTTGAAGCTCAAACTGTGAGTCATCGGCACACTGCGTGTCACACAATCACGTTAACTTGTGGTTATAATCTATAATTTGTCAAGCCCTCAGGACTTCATATTTTAGGATGGAGGAGTCAGGGACACTTGTCATATTTGAGGGGTATCAGGGCCCAGACTAGAGTCCAGTTTGGCAAGCCTCATGTAAGAGGCAATCTGTCATTACCCAAGTGACGAGAGAGCACATGCAGCACAAAGAGCAATAAATACAAATGTAGGAAAGTGAGTGTGACCTGGCCAGAAACCTCGTTACTTCCTCTAGAAAATCAAGTTTTATCACCTTCAGCGATCCACATGAAATGGGTTGAAAATTATTTTCACAACAGAGAGAAAATTGTAATTTTTAATGGTAAATTGTCACAGCGGGATGTCCTAAAATGTGGAGTTCCACAAGGATCCATTTTGGGTCCATTATTGTTTCTCATTATGCATTAATGATCTACCAAAAGTGTCTAGTGTTTTGACACCTATCTTATTTGCTGATGATACCAATCTTTCTGTGGCTGATGGTAACTTTGACTCACTTATTGATAAGGCAAATTATGGGCTCATTCAATTTGCTCAGTGGTTTCAGTTAAATAGACTATCACTTAATGTTAAAAAATCTAATTTCATCTTATTTAAGAATAAGAATAAAAATTACAATCCAGAAAAAACTAAAATTTATATTAATAACAATTTACTTTCTAATGTTTCATCAGCAAAGTTTTTAGGTGTCTATATTGATGAGAAACTTTGTTTTAAGAATCACTGTGAATCTGTGTATAAAAAGATTTCTAAATCTTTAGGTATTATAAAAAAGGTTAAACCATATCTAAAAACAAGTACTTTATTGACTTTGTACAATAGTTTAATTTATCCCCATATTTCTTACTGTAATTTAATTTGGGCTAGTACCTATCCTTCTTACTTGCAGTCAATTCATAAACTTCAAAAGTCTTTTGTAAGAATTGTCACTAACTCTCCTTATTTAGCTCCATCCACACCTCTCTTTAAAAAATTAGAAATTCTTACAATCTATGATGTGAATAAGTATCAAACAGGAATCCTTATGTATAAAGTTTATGTATTCCACTTTCTTTACCTAAATATTTTCATAATTTCTTTGAATTAAATTCTTATTATTATTCATACTCTACAAGAAGGAGGTATGTTTTACATATCCCCTTCTGTAGATCCACTGTTGCTAAATTTTTATTCATGTATCAGGGTGTTGTGCTGTGGAACAGTTTAAAACAATTAAGTGAATCATGTACAACATTATCTGTATTTAAAAGAAAGTTTAAACAAACATTGTTGATTTTCTAACACATTAGTTTTTATTTTATTTTATAATTTTAATATTTTTTTGACAATTTAAATGTATTTAATATCAACTATTATCTTTTGATTTGGTATGTAATTGTCTATGTTTAAAGAAAGATGTAAGTTTATGTACAGTATAAAGCTTTTATGATTTTCTTCTTTATTTATTTTTTAGAAGGGGGGTTGCACTTGTAAGCCCAATTAGGGTTTTTATGACCTCTCCTGCACATTTTGTTTTCTTTCTTTACTTTTCTTTTATGTGTGTTGTTTCTTTTTGTGCAAACAATAAACAAACAAACAAACAAACATGAGCCATGGCTGACCCCGGCTGCAGTCAGAGGACCTCCCGAACCATTCCATCAGTAACAGTGACGTAACAGTTGCAAGCTTTTTTTCCAGTTGCTGTTGTGTATTGAGTCCTCTTTTCTTGGAAGGTGGGTGTCATCTGTTTGTTTTTGAGAAGGAAAAAAAACAGTTCTAGGAAGAAACTAAAAAATAAACTTTCCAAAGGTAGGGATGAATTTTAGTAGGGAAAAAAGGCTGTGTTGATGACTTGTTGCATAAACAGACATGAAGCTGTTAAGTGACGGTGTGAAGTTAGTTATGTATAAAATGAACACTTAATTGTTTTTATGGCAGAAGCAAAACAGTTAAAAATATAGCTACTAAAGAGTTTGGTTCCAAAAGTATTTTTATAGTTTTATTAGTCCTTGTGTGATTTAAAAACATAAAATGAAAACAATTTAAACTTAAAAGTCAATGTAGCTGAACTTCATCACATTCAACCTTTGTTAAAAGAACACACTCATTACAAAGACTTGTTTTAAAAAATAAAATGTTTTAAGGTCAAATAGTGTCAAAAGTGTGGATTTTACCATGTTTAAAACTTTAAATTAAACAATTAAACTTGCCTAAAGATTGAAATTATGGTGACTCTGATGTTCCACCAAATTGAGCTTCAAGTCAAACAGCATGTGTGTCATGGGATTCAGAATTAAAAACCGATTTCTTTATTCAGTTGCTAAACAGCACAAATTTCTCAGGATCCTAAAGTGCATTAAGATAACAACAACAAAAAAGACTATTAGATTTAAACTAAAACAGCAGCACATGAAAAACTGTAAAATATACCTCAGTCATTAGTGCTAGACGCAGGAAAGCTGTTAGGAACGATAAAGCTGCATATTACGGCCCAGGTGGTTTAAACGTGCAGCATTTGCTTCTAGTTCAAAGTTTAAGGTTCAAGATTATTTATTGGCATTCTCAGCACATGTGGTGCATGAGGTGGAATGAAATTGTGATCCCAGTTACATCAAAAAAATGGCAAAAATATAAAGTATAAAATAAACAATATACAAGGCTCTAAGATATACATACATACAAAGTATACTAAACAACAATAATGTAATATATGATATATATAAACTGCAGCCTGAACATAAAAGAACTGTATCATAAAAAATGTGCATATTTTTTTTGAAAGTGATTTCTCAATAGTAACATTTTTTGTGACTTTAAAAACTAAATTAGTTTTTTTTTTTCAATGATCTTGTATTTATATATAAATGTTATACAATGTCCCATCGTTTTGGGAGACTGGTTTGTATATGCCAGTAGCGACTGTCCGAATAATTCAAGAGTTCCTCCTGCTAGAGTGTCAAAGAAAAACTTGTTTTTGGGTCTGGACCAGAACCATGCATCCTACATGTAAAACCTTAAACACGTCCTGCATCCATATCGTCAAGAATGTAAAAACCTGTTGCATCTTTTGCACATTTCCTGTTCTTGCTCTCCGTCTCATACACATACAGGCAGGCAGGCTCGGGAGGAGGGAATGTGAGGAATGCTCCAAACCCCGGGCTGGTGTTCTGACTCGTCCCAGACTTCATGCCGTCACCACCGGGGTCTGTGGCCAGACCTCCCTGTGCCAGACCCACTGGCTCCAACACCCGCCCAGGCCAGCCGAGCAGCAGCTCACGACCCATAATTAACCAGCAAGCCACACTGCAGAGCACATCCCTCCCCCTCCCCAGTGCTCAGTACTGCAGGGGCCCTAGAGAACACATCCTCTCAATGCAACATGTAGGTATAGATGCTCCGGTATCAATGAGGTGCATGTGTGTAATGACAGGTTTATGTCAAAACTCAAATCTTCTCCCTTCCAGTGTTGCAAACTCTAGTTGTGAAGTTTTCCTCATAATTACAGTCATAATTTTGGCAAGGATCAAAGTCCCGTTCCTGGATGGTTTACAAACGCAAATCATGAGAAAACAAGAGCATAGTACCTTTTGATGTAGCTGTGCTTCTTTCTGTCTGCTGAAAGTAATGCCAGGGTGCCTGTAATTCTCCCAGACTGGCATAATTATGGTTGAGACGTCTGGAGGTGCACTTCAGGAGCAAGCTGTGATCATCTTCATTATTTTGAAGGCTGCTCTCTTGTTCAGGCAGAACATACTTTTTATTCAAGGTGAAGTTCCTTTAGATCAGCCAGAGGGAATCACACCAAGTAAGGTCGGTATGCAGGAGGATTAGCATCAAAGTGTGACAGAGGAGCCGAAGATGCCTGATTTATCACCTTGTTTTCTTTTGAACAACAAACCAAAGGCCTAACAGTTACAACAATCTTCAAATCAGATGAATATACACAGCTCAGCAAACTAATTCCATTCATCTCTGGACGTAAAGTCATAAACCTCAATGTTTCCCTACTTCGGCTTGTCAGAGGAGTCTCCTTGCTGCTGATTTGGGGTCATGGCTTGTAAATTTAACAGAGTTTCCTCAAGGAATACCTCATCCTTTGAAAGAGAAACAGGAAAATTGCATGCTGCACTGCCCACTTGGTCTTTTACCCCTTCTTTTTGCACTGTAATTTGCTTCTGGAGCAGGTCGGCCTAAAATAACCTTAACCCAAGATTCACAACATAAGAAGACTTTGAGTGATGCTGGAGGTCTCCCCTTGGGTGGCGGTGGACTGTCCTCATTCTGTGGGCGTAAAGAGGTTGTTTACTTGTTTACCTCTCTTAGATACACCAAAAACATGCAGCAAAGGTATTCATTTGAGCTAATGTACATGAAACGTATCCTTCAAAGTACAAATAGTTCCTATGAAGGAAGGTGATGAAATTTACTGAACATGTGCATTGCGGTGAAAGGACTGTTTTAAAGATGACTTCCAAGTTTCAGTAAAGAAAACCACTAAACCCAAGTGATGGGCCCATGATCTCACTTGAACCAAAGTTTCCTAGAAAAGTATCTCGTTTATGCGAAACTCAGCTCTTCTCCATTTTCTCACTGAATTTCCAAAATTGGCAGCCATGATGCTTTAGAAATGTATCCAATGCTAGACATGCTTCCTGGGACTGGAGCGATTCCTCCGTCTCTGCTCTCGCATGCCCTCTTTTGGGTACAGCATCAACATTGTGAGATTGATTTACGATCTGTGATGCGTGCAATATGTGATTCTTGAGCTGTGCTTAATTTGTGGTATCTGACAAGTGAATTTCCTGCAGCAGATGTAAAGTCCCGATGCGCGTTGCTGCAGGCTACAGCTGGGGTGTAAAAAGTGAGGAGTTCTTGTTAATTGAATACGATGGCTTTCAGGGACACTATAAGTGTCCGTGCACCTCAACGCCGGGACACACGTCTGTAGACTTAAATGTAAAACCAGAAAATCCTCATAAAAATCACTTGCTTCTCTCATGCACAAACCCCCTCCTCCCCCTATTCAACCCCCACTTCCAAAACTCGCGTACACCGCAGGCACCACACGCACTCTGGTTCTCATATGGAATATCGTGGGTGGTGCTGGACCGGTAGAGGGCTCTGGAAATAGCAAGGGAGCAACCCCTCCATTTCAGTGACCCAAATTTCCTTTTCTGAGGTTGCTGCCTGGGTTGGAAGTGCTGTGCAGCAAGCATCTAGTCGCCACGGCAAACCACAACGGCCACGCTGACAGCACTTCACAGGGACCACAGCATGGCAGGGGTGACCAGATGGCCCTCCACACACATCCCACGACACGGGCAGACTGAGCCGTCACATGCACACACCTCCCGCATGCTCCGATGCATTCAGCAACGCGTATGTGTTCGCTCGCATATGGATGTGTGCACTCAAAAGAATGTTCATGAGCTGTACACACAAACCATCCTCTGTCTCAGACATGTCAAAAGGGAGACAGTGGGTGGGAAAATGGGAGGATGTGGCACATGTTTGTTTGTTTTGTCTATATTGAAGTGTGGGAAGTGAATCCTGTATCCGTCGTGGGCATCGTTTGCATGATATCAATGTATACATCTGTGCATTTGTTGAGAAGGGAAACTTCATCAACACTGAGATGATAAAGGTCCTTTCAACCACCACAACTACTCCACACATCTTTCATGTTTCCCAAAAGTGAGCTACTATCACATTTACAATGCTAATTTTTGTGCTGATAGAGAGCGTGTAACAGCTCTACCAATAATTCAAATCTTAACTTGAAATTTGCCTTGTTAAGAAGACCACCATTTTATTATACAAATGAGCCCTGGCTGAGCTGTTCTCTGCTTGGCTGCAGTTTGTTCCAGTTTTCTGCATGTGTTAGTAGTAAGCCCTGCCCCGCTGTGACTCAGTACTTCTACTGCAGCAAGTATGACTGATCAGTCAGGGAGAGTCAGAGTTTCTTTATTTGTCATTCGCACCACATGTGGTACATGTGGTGGAACGAAATTGTGTACACAGGGTTCCAGTTACATCCAACAATAAAATGTAAAAAGAAAAACGGTAATAAGATCTAAGATATGAACTGAGAAAAACGTCAACTAAAAATACATTAAGCACTACCAGTAGTAGCATAAAACAATACGCCAAACAGCAGCATGAACATGAGTCTGTGTGAGCAGATGAGCACGAATGAACACAGCAACATGAAACAGATCAGCAGCAACATGAAACAGATCAGCAGCAACATGAAACAGATCAGCAGCAACATGAAACAGATCAGCAGCAACATGAAACAGATCAGCAGCAACATGAAACAGATCAGCAGCAACATGATGTGATTTTTCACAGTGATTATCTGGTTAGATATTCATGAGTCTAACAGCCTCAGGGTAGTTGCTGTTCCTCAGGCTAGTGGTTCTAAAGCCCGAGATACACTCATGCGTCCTCAGGTACGCCACCATACGCGCACATTTTGTGCGCATGTGTTTTGCTGATATGCTTCAGCATATGTCAGAAACTCAGCTCCTTGTTGTAATATGAGCAGCTGCACACGGAGGGGACTCAACTGAGCTCGCTGATTGGTTACTTGCTGACACGCCTACTGAAATGATTGACAGCCAGCTCATGTAGCGCCTTGAAGACCGCGGCGGTGTTCATGCGGTGTTTCTACTATATATGTTGTAAAAAGTTCTCTCAGAAATAAAAATAATAACAGGGAGTGCTTTTCCTGCAGCACACAGCCCACCAGGGATATTTAAAACATCGCCGCACCCAGGTAGGACCTGAATTCATTCATTTCAATCATCGAGTGAACGGAGGAAGAAGCGGTTACTTGACTTTAGGCAAAAAAACAAAAGAAAAGGCCCGATCAGCGATAAAGAAGGGGAATTTATTTAATTTGTGTAACATACAAAACAGTCCGGCGCCGGGGAAGTTTATGTTCAGACACCGCGCATCGCGTATGCGTAGTAAAAAAAAACTTTTGCGCGTACGTGCCCTGAGGGGCTACGCGGGGCTACGCTTTTGCCACAGCGTACGTACGCTGCGTATAGGCGTATCGTGAGGACGCATGAGTGTATCTCGGGCTTAACTTAATGCTCCTCAACCTCCTTTTTGAGGGGAGCAGGGCAAAAAGTGTGTGTGTGCTGGGTGAGTGGGGTCCTTCGTGATGCAGGTGGCCCTCTTCCTGCATCTGGAGGTGTAGATGTATGTGATGATGGGTAGGCCGACTCCAACAGACTTGATGTAGGCTGAATACACAGTATGCAGATACACTGAGCAAATACTGTACACGTTGTTCTGGCATCAACCACTTTTCTAAATATCCCATTAATGTGTATTGGCAGTGTGTTGCAAATCATTTTCGTCTGTGACTAGTTACTTTGAAGTAACTGGTTGTGTTTAGGTATGAGACTTGTAGGTTGATCCGTAAAATACTCACAAATCACCTGATAATGTTTGCTGTAAAGGCTGCTCAACAAATTATGAAAACATTATTTGCAGCAACATTTAAATAGAAAAGGTACAGGCACCCCTGGGGGAGACACACAAGCCCCACCTCATAAATATTTTTTGTTTTTGTTTATGTTTGCCATGTTGACTCGTTTCACAGCAAGAGCTCACTCGTTTCGCATGGTCAATGTTCATGTTTCTAGCACATTTAGCTCTACTTGGTTATTTTATGCTTTAAAGGAAGCTCATGTTACACCCTGACAGTGTGCAGAGGAGTAGGCAGGGTTCTGATTCAAAAGTACAACATAGCAGCTCTCATAAACTGGATTTAATTCCCAGCACTGAGAAAAGGTAGGAACACTTAGTCTAGTATAATAATGCACGACTATGTTTCTCACCAGGAATTTGATGCATGTTTTGTCTCTTTCTAGTCACAGTGCCATTACCGATACATGTCCATTTGAGGATAACGGCGAATCTCTTCTCACATTATGTCCACAAAATAAGCATTCTTGTTGTTTGTCTTCCTCTGCTCCTCACGTAACTTTTCCATTGTTGGCATGCAGAGTCCATGTGGTCATGAAATCCCAGTCTGCAACCAGAGGAACCCAGCAAGTTTTTGCAAACAGGTACCGTATTTTCCAGTGTATAGGTCACACCTTTTATGGGTTTTTTCAAGGCCTGCGACCTATACACCGGTGCAACCTATATATGGCTTGTTATCACTTTCGGCAAAACAAATTTTTAAATCCAGCTCATTTCACAATTACGTTCATTTATTAAGGAAAAGTTCAGCTCAGACACATATTTGCTATAATTTTTATCAAACAAATAATTGTTTTTAAGTGTTAATCTTCTTAAAAGCCTTGCTGTGCGCTCCTGTGGCAGACATTTGCAGCAGAGCTAAACGTAGGTGCGACCTATACACCAGTGCGACCTATCTAGGGATTTTTCCAATCTATTGGTGATAATTGGACAATGCGACCTATACACAGGTGCGACCTATACACCAGAAAACACGGTACACATGATAACATTAGGTAGCAGTACATTATCCATCCCGGTATGTATATATCTGTTGACCATGCAGGCTGTTACCGTAAGTGAAGTGATCTGATACCCTGTAACATGTCTGAATTATGTTTTGCTTCCCAGCATGTACCTCACACAGGCCTAACAGTTAAATATATGACTGAACATTGAGTGTCTTAGTGTGTCTCTTTTCTTTGTAGCATAAATGACAGCTTCAGTCAACAAGTAGATGCAAATTTTAGACAGAATGAGGCTAAAAGTATAACATTTTTATTTCTTCTGTTTAGGTTAATAGCCTATATGCCACGGGCTTCCGTTCCAGCACCTCCGCAGTCATTACACAGACGGCGCACTTCCGGTTAGCGGGAAAGACACGAACATAAATGACTAAATACAATTAATAAAACATCGGCATACACACCAATAACAACTCTATACACATATAAAACCATATAAAATTATGGCGACGTTCCCCCTACGGATAGCCGCGATAAATGTTCGCCGAAACCCCCCCGCGGAACAGCTGTTCCCACCGGTGGGCGGACACAACGGTACTCACGTGTAGTGCCGGTAGCGCGCGGCCGCTTCCCGTTTCGGGTCGTTGTCATGGTTTGCTACTAGGAGCTAACGCTAGCAACAACGGAGGTGGATGGGAACCGGAAGTGGCGGGTAGGTGTTGCATTTTGCCGGAAGTACGTCACGCCCCCCCGTGGCATATAGGCTATTG
>JBBPBX010010249.1:0-58265 GCA_038048925.1 Garcialebias charrua | reverse complement strand
AACTCCGGGCGAATCTCATCCACCCCCGGAGCCCTGCGGAGCTTTTTAACCACCTCGGCGACCTCAGCACCAGAGATCGGAGAACCCGACCCAAAGTCCCCAGGCTCTGCTTCCTCAGTGGAAGACGTGCCAGTAGGATTGAGGAGGTCTTCGAAGTATTCCGCCCACCGACTCACAACATCCCGAGTTGAGGTCAGCAGCACGCCACCTCCACCATAAATGGTGTTGGTCTCGTACCTCTTTCCCCCCCTGAGACGCCGGATGGTGGACCAGAATCGCCTCGAAGCCGTACGGAAGTCATTCTCCATGGCCTCTCCGAACTCCTCCCACGCCCGAGTTTTTGCCTCAGCAACCACCCGAGCCGCATGCCGCTTGGACTGCCGGTACCTATCAGCTGCTTCCGGGGTCCCACAAGCCAAAAAGGCCCAATAGGACTCCTTCTTCAGCCTGACAGCATCCCTCACTGCCGGTGTCCACCACCGGGTTCGAGGGTTGCCACCACGACAGGCACCAACAACCTTGCGGCCACAGCTCCGATAAGCTGCCTCGACAATAGAGGCGCGGAACACGGCCCACTCGGACTCCATGTCCCCCGCCTCCCTGGAACGTGTTCAAAGCTCTCCCGGAGGTGGGAGTTAAAGCTCCGTCTTACGGGAGACTCTGCCAGACGTTCCCAGCAGACCCTCACAATACGTTTGGGTCTGCCAGGTCTGACCGGCATCCTCCCCCACCATCGGAGCCAACTCACCACCAGGTAGTGGTCAGTGGACAGCTCCGCCCCTCTCTTCACCCGAGTGTCCAGGACATGCGGCCGCAGATCAGATGAGACGACAACAAAGTCGATCATCGAACTGCGACCTAGGGTGTCCTGGTGCCAAGAGCACATATGGACACCCTTATGCCTGAACATGGTGTTCGTTATGGACAATCCATGACGAGCACAGAAGTCCAATAACAGAACACCACTCTGGTTCAGATCAGGGGGGCCGTTCCTCCCAACCACACCCCTCCAGGTCTCACTGTCATTGCCCACGTGAGCGTTGAAGTCCCCCAGTAGAACAAGGGAGTCCCCAGGAGGCGCACTCTCCAATACCCCCTCCAAGGACTCCAAAAAGGGTGGGTAGTCTGAGCTGCCGTTTGGTGCATAGGCACAAACAACAGTCAGAGCCCGTCCCCCCACACGTAGGCGAAGGGAGGCTACCCTCTCGTTCACCGGGGTGAACCCCAACGTACAGGCACCAAGATGGGGGGCAACCAGTATGCCCACTCCTGCTCGGCGCCTCTCACCAGGGGCAACTCCAGAGTGGAAGAGTGTCCAACCCCTCTCAAGGAAACTGGTTCCAGAGCCAGAGCCATGCGTTGAGGTGAGTCCGACTATTTCTAGTCGGAACCTCTCAACCTCACACACTAGCTCAGGCTCCTTCCCCACCAGAGAGGTGACATTCCATGTCCCAATGGCCAGCTTCTGTAGCCGAGGATCAGACCGCCAGGGTCCCCGCCCTCGGCCACCACCCATCTCACATTGCACCCGACCCCTTTGGCCCCTCCCACAGGTGGTGAGCCCATGGGAAGGGGGACCCACGTCTCCTCTTCGGGCTGTGCCCGGCCGGGCTCCATGGGTAAAAGCCCGGCCACCAGGCGCTCGCCAGCGTGCCCCACCTCCGGGCCTGGCTCCAGAGTGGGGCCCCGGTGACCCGCGTCCGGGCGAGGGAAAACTTAGTCCATTAATTGTACTCATCATAGGGGTTTTTGGGCTGCACTTTGTCTGGTCCCTCACCTAGGACCTGTCTGCCTTGGGTGACCCTTCTAGGGGCATGAAGCCCCTGACAGCATAGCTCCTAGGATCATTGGGACACTCAAACCCCTCCACCACGGCAGTGTTGTTTTTGACAGCCATTTTGATATCAGTTTTAGTCATAGTCTTTTAGACTAAAATACTTCTTAGTTTTAGTCTGTTTTAGTCATTTCTATATTTAATGGTTTTAGTTCAGTTTAAATCGACAAAAACTTAAAAAATTTAAGTCTAGTTTTAGTCTTAAAAAAAAAAACATATTAGTCAGCTAAAAAAAGTTAATTTTGGGTTTAGTTCCTCTTTAAAGTATGTTGAACAAACAGGCAACACATAGGCAACATACAAAATGAAGGTAAAAAACAGAATATAGACATAAAAACGTCGCAGATAATAAATATAACGACCAACCTGTGTTGGTAAATGGCTGTTTGAACCATCTTTCTATACATACATTGTTCAAAGATTAGAGGAAATTTGACTTCCATCTAATTTCTGTGCAAAACGTTAGGTCTGAAATTGTTAAGTGTTTTTGAAATGTTATAAATAAACACTATAGATAACCAATTAAAACATAACACACTGCTGCCTGCATCGCTTCACACGTCCTCCACAGAACGACAGAAATATCTGCACTTAGTGAAAAAAGAGAGCCCCCCATTTAAATGAGATTGGGTCACGTCAAAGAGGATTACATCTGTGGGTGGATCAGGCCTCATTTGTCACAATATTATTTTCACTTTTGCAGGCATGACAGCCGATAAAAAAAGTTCAAGTCCACAATATTTGGGTTGTCAAGGCCAAAAAGAAAATGACACTGGGTAAAAAAAATGAATAAATGAAAAAGAAGGGAATTGTATAATTATAGTTCAGAAAGTCTATTTTTTTTATTTTTTGCTCGTTATTCTATTGCACAATTCATAATCCAAATCAAAATAATAATAAATGGAGCACTGAGTTTGTCACTGAAGATTATAGAATTTATCTGACAATACTTTATGCAGTTATTATAAATCAAGTCAGCTGTTTTGTCGACCAGTCATCATCTCGAAGGGAGAGGTAGTTTTTATTTTAATCACGATGGTTACTGAACAACACGATAAAAATCCACTTTTTGGATGAGTTTTGTACCTGCATGTGACAAACGCTGAAATAACTTCATTTATTTACTCTCTGAAGAAAAAGAACGGCTTTTTCTCCGGTGAGTGTGCTTGTGAGTCACGGCTGAGTTCTTAACTCAAGTAGTCATGGGAGTTGTAGTTCTTTCCCTCTGACCTATCACAGTGTCTCTACACAGCCCCGACAACCAATCACAGAACTTGTAGTCGTCATGGGAGTTGTAGTTCTTTCCCTCTGACCTATCACAGTGTCTCTACACAGCCCCGACAACCAATCACAGAACTTGTAGTCGTCATGGGAGTTGTAGTTCTTTCCCTCTGACCTATCACAGTGTGTCTCTACAGCCCCGACAACCAATCACAATACATAAACAAACGCCACGGCCATTTTGAACAGAAAGTAGCTATCAGTTAGCAAAAGTTTCCGGACTTTTCAACACATAAAAACGCTTATAAACAGAGCAGTAAAATTCTGAAATATAGCAAATCACTTTCTACAGTTACACTAAGATCAACGCTCAGCAACACAGCGATTCAACTGTCGAAAACAATGACGGACTCTCTCGGAACCGTTCGGTCCACAGCAGATTCTGGACACACCAAACCACTGAGCAGAAAAAGTTTCTGACAGCATATGCTTGTTTACCCGCTTCAAATGCAATAACTACACAACAGCACTTCCTCGCAGTTTTATAAATGAGCTTATTAGGCAAAAAGTTGACGCGGAGGTCAAACGTGAATGCGCTATTCTGTGACAAGTCAGCAGTGAGTCCAAACAGAACCAGAACCTGACCCACACACACAGCAGCGACAATTTTATGACCCAAACAGCTTCAAACAAGGACAGGATTTATAAAAAAAATACATACGTTCGGTTAAGTCCATAAATCTTTTCTGGGCTGGCGGCCGGCCGGCCACCGACCGAGCTCCTTTGTGCAACATGCTGCTGCAGGATCTTCCATGGTCCAGTTTGAAAAGGAAGTCACAGGTGAGCGGCGCGCAGCTCGTGGCCATGCTGCATCCACACTGCGGTGGTGGGCGTGACCAAACAGCTGACTTTCCGACACAGAATATAATATGGGCACTTGGGCAGAAATATAAATTATTGATTGAACGAAACATTTTCGTTCAGTCTCGTCTCGTCTAACGAAAACTCACACACATTTCGTCACGTTTTAATCATTAAAGAGCAATGATTATTTAGTTACCGTTTCGTTATTGTCATGAAAAAAGGGGGCGTTAACGAAAAATTTACGTCAGCGTTACGTCAACGAAAACAACACTGCACCACGGTAAGGTGGCAGCCCAGGGAGGGGTGGCAGCCCAGGGAGGGGCGACCTATACACCAGAAAATACTGTACATTCTCCAAGCCATTCCATAATCTAATTCCCTGGATTGAGGTAGAACGTCCCTTCAAACTAGTTCTGAATTGTGGTTTTACAAACATCTCTGTCCCCTTAAGATTATAACAACTTTGTCTTTTAACAAAATGCATTTGGATATTTAAAGGTAATGCGTTATTCTGAGCCCTATTCATAACTGATAAAATATTATAATCTACTTGTAGCGGCCTCTCGGATTGAACAGCCAGACGCAGGGAGTTTCAAACGGGTGCATCTTGACTTTTCTTCTCATTGAAACTGTGAAAACTGTAGTATAAAACAAAATAATACAGAACTGTTGGACATGTATAAAACCAACATATCAATGTTCAGTTATACACAAAAGAATACGTTGGGTCCTTTAACTCGTTACAGTTTCGTTTTTAAACAAATAAACCACGACGTTCTACTGCTTCTTAAATAAAGAAATGACATTTCTTATCACAAATCACAATTACATATATTTGTACCTCATTCTGCTTTCCGAGGGCGCTATTTTAAAGATTTTCTCTGGGTTTCTTCATAAACTAACGTAGTCTCATCGCGCAGGATGTTGCTAGGTAACCACAGAATACACAAGGAAAATCTAAAGTTCTTTAAAAAAAATAAAAGCATAAATTAACCACTAGGTGTCACTGTTGGACCAATGAACAAGGAGAATTTAGTATTTACACTCCCACCAAATCCTGTTATGGTGCATTCACACCTAACAGCGTTTCAACGGCAGGAGCGTCCAGCTTACATGCAAAGTCAATGGGGGACACGCTTCCAGCCGCGTCTTGGCGTCGGGCCACGTGCGTGTTGAGCGTGATGGAAAGCGTTTTTCCGTGCACGTGAACCCGTGTCAGCCTCCAAAGCACACGTTGATGTAGCTGAAGATTTTGCGGTTCAAACGCCGTTCAACTCTCCCTGATTGGTTGATCAGGGAGAGTCGGGGGGAGAAGAGAGGGGGTCAGGGGGAGAGTCCCTATGTGATTCGGAAACGATTACGCAACTATGTGACGTATTGTTTGTGGGACACAGAAAAAACCCGCGGAGTCATGGACTATGGAAGAGAAACTCATTGTAGCTGTGTGTTCGCGACAAGTCCTTCACGACCAGTCAAGTCTGCTCTACAGAGACAGAAATAAAAAGCTCCTCGCCTGGCGGAGTGCAGTGAGGACTCGGTATACCGGTAAGCTCCTCCCACACACCCCGCAGCAGTTTCGCGTTCTGGTCTGGACACCAAGTGCATCCACTTGCGTGCGTGACGAGCTTTTTGGAAGTTGAAACGCTGTTCGGTCTGGACGTACCATTACAATGAATGAACAAAGTAATACATAAAGAGTGAATGAATTGAACAGAATCTTTTAACTCTACTAAATGAATATGTTTGCATAAAACTATCATTGAAATAAGTAAACTGTACAAAAGTTGTTAATCTTTTCTCATCAATTTTCCAAAAGAAGAACTAATTTCTGAATTGGCCTCTCAATAATTGAAGGTTTAGAAGAAGAATTTGACTTTCGTTCCCCGACTTGAACTTTGACTCGATGGACCAATCCATCACTGCCTTGAACAGTATCAACCACTCGTCCTAGTTGCCACCAATTTCTTGGAAGGTTATTGTCTTTGATAATGACAATGTCCTCCTTCTTGAGATTGCGCTGAGCTGAGTGCCATTTCTGTCTCATGGAAATGTTCATCAAATATTCCTTTTTCCAGCTACTCTAGAATTGTTCAATAAGATACTGCACTCTCCTCCACCTCTTTGTGACATATAGGTCCTCTTTCAGTCTCTGTAGTTCATTTATCCATTTCTCCCACCGTGGCTTTATATCTTCCGGGAGAGGCATTTCATAATGCCCGTCATCTTTCTGTGTGATGTTGTTGCTGAGAAACTGTATAAAATTAACATCATCTTGAGACATACATATTTATCTTCATAGCTTCTCTCCATGAAATCCAATTCTAAGACCTTTAAGATGTCAGTCGTCGATGGGATTGCTAGCTCCTTTACTGTGAGCCGATGCACAAAGCTTTGACTTCCTTGTCTGTCTAGGTGGGGGTTTGATGAGCCTATTATACTCCATCCTAGTTCTGATCTTTGTGCAAAGGGTTGGTTTTTGTCACCTGTTATGACTTCAAGTGGAGCTAGGGCAGCTGGACAGTCGTATCCAATGAGAAGTCCTACATCACAGTCTTGAACGGGTGGTAGCTTATCTGCCAAGCTTCTGAGATGAGGCCACATCAATGCAGTTTCTTTCGTTGGGACATAAGACTTGTCTACTGGGATAAAGTCTCTGCTGTAAGCTTGGTGTAGTTGGATGTAACTCTCTGAGTTAAGTCCTCGAACTTGCAGATCAAGAACACTCTTGCTGAAAATAACTGTCGACAGCAGTCATAGTACTGAGTTTCAACTTTGTTGGATGGAAATTCACATTTAGTCTGTCAATGACATCTTCTAACACAAATATTGAGTCACTTTGTGTGTCCAGCATTGCATATGTTAGTATTTCCTTGTGCGGCTCTTGTAATGAAGACACAAGTACTGGCACAATACTGGTGGTGGCAGAAGCATGCTGTGTTGATGTATGGGACACAACTTTGTGTGTTTCTTGATTTGCATGTTCTTCTGTGGAAGTGGAGCTATTTGTTGTTGTCTCCACAGGTCTTTCCTTCTTCTCTTCATGTAAGCAGGTTGGATGATGACGTCTGCATATATTGCATGTGTGTCATCTCTTACAATCCTTGGTAACATGACCTTTTCTCAGGCACCCAAAGCAGAGCCGATTTTCATGTATAAATGTTATTTTGTCTTCAACACTCTTTGAGGCGAAAGTAGGACACCAGGTGATGCCATGTGCTTCACTTTTACAAACATAGCAAGGCGATTTTGGTTTATAGCTATTTGTATCTTGTGTCTCCTGACTGGAACCTTTTTGTTGTGCATTTGTGTTGAAAGTTTTGGTTCTTGGTGTAGGGGAGACTGGGGTAAGATGAGCCATTTTTCATATTTAGGATCATTACATCAAGGCAATCATAGTTTTGTTGCCAACTAATATATCTGCATATATTTCAGGTTGTTCCCTGTATCCCTTCAAACAACAGAATGGGTGTGAAACATAACTGTTCAAATAATAAAGCATGTCTAAAAAAAAAGTGGTCTTGTCGCACAACTTACCCCCTTAATGGGGTAAGTTGAGCATAGGACTGGTGTAAGATGAGCCATATCCCTACTTTTTTGCACTCTGTTTCTTGAGAAGTTCTCCAGCCTTCTTCTTTTCTTTTTCTTTTTGACTTGTTTCCACAACAACTTCTCAGGTGTGTCAGTCAAGATTCGTGTCTTCACCTTTGTACGTTTCCTTTTAGGCTTTGTTGCCGTCACCTTTGGGAATGGCATTATTTCTATTGGAGATATGTATCCTGGATGGCTGGGAGAGACAGAACTACTAGAAAGTGATGATGACTCAGAACCACCAACCAGTGCTGGTAGATCAGCTGAAGTAGATGGCTGGTCAGATAGCTCGTCAGGGTTGGGTCTGTCTGTGACCATGGATGGTGCATAGGCTTCCTGTGGGAAGATATCTCGGTTGAAAGGAAAGATACCAGTGGACCTGAATCCAGACAGGATGTTTCTTGGTGTCATTGCTGACAGGAAGGTCTCATGCACAATCTCTGGGATGGCATAAATGGAAGCAATTTGTACAGGGTGGGTTCGCATCCAACTGTCCATGGCCTTGTTGTAATATGTCTTGAATGGTCCATAGACTGACACATCCAAGGGCTGCATTTTATGGGATGTATGAGGTGGCAAAGTGAGCATCACAATCCCATTCTCCCTAGCAATCTCCACAGACTGACACAGGGATGTTGTTTCGCTTTGCAAACTCGTAGGCAAGTTCTCTGCATTTGCGGGTAGTAAGCCCATGAAACTGATCTGCCAGATTCTTAATATGTTTGGCAAGTTCAGACTCCATGTCATCTGAGAGAATCCTTTTAGCCTCTGCTACTCCAGCATAGCCTGTCTTTTTCAAAGGTGCTTTTTCTTTTTCGTCAATGTACCTCTTCAGTGTCATTCTGTCTAGTTTGGCATCCTTAGCTGCTGCTCGAATAGACTTCCCTTTTCTTACTTCACTGGTGGCTCTTTCAAGAACATCAGTGGTTGCTCCCCTACTTGTTTTGCGCTTATATACGCGAGGCATGATGTCCACTCTGTAATCATACAAATGCAGAATATTGATTTAATGTTTAAGACATATAGGCTACAGCTAAAATACACTTAAGTGTATGGGGTAAGTTGAGCCACCGGCTCAACTTACCCCTGGTGAAATGGCTCAATTTACCCCAGAGCTACCATTTTGACATTATTAGTCTCCACAGCTAAAATAGTGCATTTTTATGCTAGTTTGAAGACCTCATGTTGTAGCTCATAGATACCACAATTGATGTATAAAACAAATTTAAAATTATCTATTTTGGTCTAAACACAATTCTCATGAAACTTTTGATAGACTAAATTCACTTTCAAGAGTGAAAAATGTTTTTCCAGAAATAAATGTCTAACCACTTTACCCATGTGGTTCTTACCTTCACAGACTCCATGAAATGACACCATCCATCCATCCATCCATCTTCTTCCGCTTATCCGGGGTCGGGTCGCGGGGGTAGCAGCCTAAGTAGGGAGGCCCAGACTTCCCTCTCCCCAGCCACTTGGAGCAGCTCCTCCGGGGGAATCCCAAGGCGTTCCCAGGCCAGCCGAGAAACATAGTCCCTCCAGCGTGTCCTGGGTCTTCCTCTGGGTCTCCTCCCGGTGGGACATGCCCGGAACACCTCACCAGGGAGGCGTCCAGGAGGCATCCTAACCAGATGCCCGAGCCACCTCAACTGGCTCCTCTCGATGTGGAGAAGCAGCGGCTCTACTCCGAGTCCCTCCCGGACAGTGGTGGGCAACGCTAATCCAAAAATTAGTTCCGCTATTTCTAAAGCACTAATTAATTTATTTAGGTCCGCAATTTCAAAAGCACTAATGTCTTATGAAAATTAGGGGAAGCTAATTCTAATCCGCTAATTAAATTCAACAATTGGTAGCAGCAAGTTATGCAATATTTGCACTACACTGCCAACTAGCGGTGCATGAACTGTTATACAGTAAGTTGTTTGAGTTTCAGAGTATTTAGTTTGGTTCTCTTCAACAGGTTTCACAAGGACAAAATGTACCCATTCCAAAGTCTGTTAGCTAAACTGCTGACATATTTGGCTGTTTTTTTTTTTCTTCTTTTGTTACTTTTAGTACCACTAGATCGCATGTGTCAAACTCAAGGCCCGTGGGCCAAATCCGGCCTACCATAACCGTTTCTGTGGCTCTCTACACCCTAGAACTTCAAGATAACAGTTGTAAGCATGTTGCTCTCAGGTGATGGGTCCCCATCCCTACACTCCCTGGTCTCTCTGTTAATTGTCTTGCTTATCTCCTCCATTTTGTTGTCCAGGTGTTTGTGATTGTCATGCTGTGTGTTCATGTACCTGTATATAAAGTCAGGGATTTTTTAATTGATAAAGCTCTGTATATGTTGTATAACACAATCATTGTTCCACATTTAATCTATTGTATTGAGGTTTGGGGAAAAGCGTGCAAAACAATTACAAAGCCTGTTTTTATTTTACAAAAGAGAGCTGTAAGAGTAATCACCAGAAAACATTTCAGTCACCCATCAAACACCTTGTTTCTTCAGCTAAATTTATTGAAATTCCAGGAATTGGTAGAATATAGTATTTTATCAGTTATGTATAGGGCTCATAATAACACATTACCTTTAAATATCCAAAGAAATTTAGACAAAGTTATTACAATCTTAAAGGGACAGATATTCATCAAACCACAATTCAGAACCAGCTTAAAGGGACGGTCTACCTCAATTCAGGGAGTTGGATTGTGGAATGTTCTGGAGAGTGATGTTAAAAATGCAAAATCAATTCATTCATTCAACCTTTATTTATACAGGCTAGCCTCGTTGAGTCACGGGGACTCATTTACAAGAGGGACCTGTCTCACTCACACCAAACAACCATCCACTCTCACACTCACACCTAGGGTCAATTTAGAGTCACCAATCAGCCTAACAAGCATGTTTTTTGGTCTGTGGGAGGAAACCGGAGTACCCGGAGGAAACCCACGCATGCACGGGGAGAACATGCAAACTCCACCCAGAAAGGCCCCGGACCGGGATTTGAACCGGCAACCTTCTCGCTGAGAGGCAGCAGCTCTACCAGTTGTGCCACCGTGCTGCCCAATGTATACATTTAAGAAAAAGGTCGAAAAGGACTTGCTCAAAAACTATATATGATGTAGCTTAGTGTGTTTGTGTACAGTATTACAGTTAGATAAATTAGTAGATTTATTCATTTTGTGATGTAGTTTGAAGGTTATCATTGGTTGAACAAACTGCCCAGCCAGCATGCACAGGCGGGCCCCATATGGTATACATATGTGCAAAATACATGGGTCCCAAAAGGTTTTGTCCACGGTTTCCATGGTGGCCCCACATGGGTTTGCCCAGATAGATTTTAATGGGCCCTGACTGGGTTTTCAGTGGGACCCATATGTTTAACTTAAATGAGACCCATGTAAAACCCATGTGTGTGCCGTGAAGAATATCTACCTGGGACTAAACTGGGTCCCTACTGGGCTAAAATATGGGTAATAAGTGGGTTTGTCCACGGTTTCCATGGTGGCCCCACATGGGTTTGCCCAGATAGATTTTAATGGGCCCTGACTGGGTTTTTAGTGGGACCCAGATGTTTAACTTAATTGAGACCCATGTAAAACCCATATGTGTGCCTTGAAGGATAGCTACCTGGGACTAAACTGGGTCCCAACTGGGCTAAAAATATGGGTAATAAGTGGGTTTGTCCACAGTTTCCATGGTGGCCCCACATGGGTTTGCCCAGATAGACTTTAATGGGCCCTGACTGGGCTTTCAGTGGTTCCCAGATGGTTAACTTATATGAGGCCCATGTAAAACCCATGTGTGTGCCTTGAAGAATATCTACCTGGGACTAAACTGGGTCCTAACTGGGCTAAAAATATGGGTAATAAGTGGGTTTGTCCACAGTTTCCATAGTGGCCCCACATGAGTTTGTCCATACATTTTTAAGGCACTGACTGGGTTTTCAGTGGGACCCAGATGGTTAACTTACATGAGGCCCATTAAAGACCCACGTGTGTTCTTACCAGCATAATTCACGAATCAGATTTTCCGATGCAACCTGCCAATATTTCTGATCCTTGAAGTATGTCAGAGAGCACACATATTGCACCATACTCTGTGACTTCTGTCTTAACAATGTGTGAGTTAAACCCAAAGAAGACACTCTGGGCCTCACAACAAGTAATACCCAAACTTTAACAAGAGGCAGTTCTGTAACACAGATGTCCTTCTGACTCATGGTGCAGCCCGGAACACTAAAATACTGCTAAACATTATGGGAAATCAACACAGCACTCCCCGTTTTTTAGTTTCCTTTTTGATTGTGGCACTATGAGTTGTATTTCTTGTTGGCTTTGATCAACAGATACAGATTTAAACTATAATTGAACACTAATATACCGCTAAGCATGATGGGAAATCAACACAGTTCACTCCCCGTTTTTTAGTTTTGTTTTTGATTGTGGCACTATGACTTTTAATTCTTGTTGGTTTTAATCAACAGATACAGATTTAAACTATACATTGAATTTATAAATGTAAATTCAATGCATAGTTTAAATCTGTATCTGTTGATCCCCCATTTATACCACTTGGGATGAATACAGTTAGCCCACATGGGCTTCCCATGCTGGGCACATTATACTAAAATCACATGGGTCCTATGTACTGATGCACATCAGAGTCAGAGAGTCTTTATTGTCATTTGCACCGCATGTAGTACATGTGATGAAATGAGATTATGTACACAGGGTCCCAGTTACATCCAACAACAAAATGTAAGAGAAAAACTGTAATAACATCTAGGATATGAACTAAGAAAAACATCCAACTAGAAATACACTAAGCCCTAGAGTAATAGAAAAACGTCATTACAAACAGCAGCACGAACATGAGTCTTTATGAGCAGATGGTCACAGATGAACACAGCAACAAGAAAACAGATCAGCATCAGCATGATGTGATATTTCACAGTGATTAAATCATTAAATTAAAACTTCACAGTGATTATTCTTATTATTTATTTATTCATGAGTCTAATAGCCTCAGGGTAGAAGCTGTTCCTCAGTCTAGTGGTTCTACATTTGATGCTCCTCAACCTCCGTCCTGAGGGGAGTGGGGCAAAGAGTGTGTGTGCTGGGTGAGTGGGGTCTTTCATGATGCAGGTGGCTTTTTTCCTGCATCTCGAAGTGTAAATGTCTGTGATGGTGGGGAGACTGACTCCAACAGACTTCTGTGCAGCCTTCACCACTCTCTGCAAAGCTTTTCTTTCTGCAGCTGTGCAGCCTCCATGCCACACATTGATGCTGGAGAACAGGATGCTCTCCACTGCACACCTGTAGAAGGATGTGAGGACTGGACATATCTGTCCCATTCCCAGTTAGCCCACATAAAAATGAGCTGGGGCCTATATATACATGCCCAGGTTGAAGCCATGTAAGGTCATCCCACATTTAGCCCAATTGGGGTAAATACAGTTAGCCCACATGTGCTTCCCGTGCTGGACCCATTACACCGAAACCACATGGGTCCCATATAATATTGCCCATTTCTGTCCCATTCCCAGTTAGCCCACATAAAAATGAACTGGGGCCTATATATACATGCCCAGGTTGAAGCCATGTAAGGTCATCCCACATTTAGCCCACTTGGGGTAAATACAGTTAGCCCATAAGGGCTTCCCATCCTGGGCCCATTATACTAAAACCACATGGGTCCCATATAATAATGTCCATTTCTGTCCCATTCGCACTTATCCCACATAAACACGAACTGGGACCTCTACATTCATGCCCAGGTTAAACCCATGTAAGGTCAGCCCACTCTTATACCACTTGGGGTAAATACAGTCTGCCCACATGGGCTTCCCATGCAGGTCCCATTATACTAAAACCACATAGGTACCATATAATATTGCCCTTTTCTGTCTCATTCCCAGTTAGCCCACATAAAAATGAACTGGGGCCTAAATATACATGCCCAGGTTGAAGCCATGTAAGGTCATCCCACATTTAGCCCACTTGGGTTAAATACAGTTAGCCCATAAGGGCTTCCCATGCTGGGGCCATTATACTAAAACCACATGGGTCCAATATAATAATGTCCATGTCTGTCCCATTCGAAGTTATCCCACATAAATACGAACTGGGACCAATATATCTATGCCCAGGTTCAACCCATGTAAAGTCAGCCCACACTTATCCCAATTGGGGTAAATACAGTTAGCCCACATGTGCTTCCCATGCTGGACCCATTATACTAAAACCACATGGGTCCCATATAATAATGCCCATTTCTGTCCCATTCCTAGTTAGCCCACATAAAAATGAACTGGGACCTATATATCCATGCCAAGGCTGAACCCATATAAGGTCATCTGACACTTATCCCACTTGGGGTCAATACAGTTAGCACATATGGGCTTCTTATACTGTGACCATTATACTAAAACCACATGGGTCCCATATAATGATGCCCATTTCTGTCCCATTCCCAGTTAGCCCACATAAAAATGTACTGGGCCCTATATATCCATGCCCAGGTTGAACCCATGAAAGGTGATCCCACATTTATACCACTTGGGATAAATACAATTAGCCCACATGGGCTTCCCATGCTGGGCCCATTATACCGAAACCACATGGGTCCCATATAGTATTGCCCATTTCTGTCCCATTCCCAGTTAGCCCACATAAAAATGAACTGGGGTCTATATATCCATGCCAAGGCTGAACCCATGTAAGGTCATCCGACACTTATCCCACTTGGGGTCAATATAGTTAGCACACATGGGCTTCCCATATTGTGCCCATTATACTAAAACCACATGGGTCCCATATAATGATGCCCATTTCTGTCCCATTCCCAGTTAGCCCACATAAAAATGTACTGGGCCCTATATATCCATGCCCAGGTTGAACCCATGTAAGGTGATCCCACATTGATACCATTTGGGATAAATACAGTTAGCCCACATGGGCTTCCCATGCTGGGCACATTATACTAAAATCACATGGGTCCCATATACTGATTCACATATCTGTCCCATTCCCAGTTAGCCCAAATAAAATTGAACTGGGGCCTATATATCTATGCCCAGGTTCAACCCATGTAAGGTCAGCCCACACTTATCCCAATTGGAGTGAATACAGTTAATAATAATAATAATAATGAAATTATTAGTTAGCCCACATGTGCTTCCCATGCTGGGCCCATTATACCGAAACCACATGGGTCCATATAGTATTGCCCATTTCTGTCCCATTCCCAGTTAGCCCACATACAAATGAACTGGGACCTATATATACATGCCCAGGTTGAAGCCATGTAAGGTCATCCCACATTTAGCTCACTTGGGGTAAATACAGTTGGCCCATAAGGGCTTCCCATGCTGGGCCCATTATATTAAAACCACATGGGTCCCATATAATAATGCCCATTTCTGTCCCATTCGCAGTTAACCCACATAAAAACGAACTGGGACCTTTATATTCATGCCCAGGTTCAACCCATGTAAGGTCAGCCCACTCTTATACCACTTGGGGTAAATGTAGTCTGCCCACATGGGCTTCCCATGCTGGGCCCATTATACTAAAACCACATGGGTCCCATGTAAAATAGCCCATTTCTGTCCCATTGCCAGTTAGCCCACATTAATGCTGTATAGGACCCATATATTTAGCCCAACAGGGCCAACAAAATGGGTTCCTTTATGGGATAACCATATGGGTCTCATGCAGTTAGCCCAGATACTGTAAATCCCATGCCCACTCGTTACCCAAGTAGCCCACAATAACCCCATGTGGGGCCCAACTATGCATGCTGGCTGGGTGTGAAATAAATAAGGGGCAGATGTAATAAGATTTCATCTTCTTTCTGCTCCTTTCATTTTATCCTACTTGTATTCTTCTATCTGATGAAACTGTTTTGTATTGTTCTTTTAAAATGAATGAATAAACATCAAATCAAATCAACGGCCCAGTCAGAGTCCAGAACCTGAACCTGAAACCTTCAGAGAGCTGAGCAGAAACCTCAAAGAACTGAAGCAACAATGGAAAGAAGAGTGGGTCAGAACTCCTCCAGAACCAGGAGAGAGACTGATGAAGTCCTGCAGACTGATGAAGTCAGAGAACCACAGAGGATTCTGCTGCTGAAGGAGGTTCTGTTGGGTCAGAGGCACAAGCTGAGGTTAAATTTTAATGATTTTAGAACTTGTTAAAGATCATCCATCCAGCCATCCAGCTAACTGTCTATCCATCCATCCATTCAGCTAAAAGTCTATTCATCCTTGTATCTGATGAAACTGTTTTGTATTGTTCTTTTAAAATGAATGAATGAACATCAAATCAAATCAAAAATAAGTCTGTATCTCTGTGTTTATCATTGTCCTGGCATTGTCTCCTGTTGCCTCTGTCTCCTGAGTTCCTTGTGATTCCCTGAGTATGTAAGTTTGCTGCCCTGCGGACGCCATTTTGAAGAGTCCTAATGGTGAACTACTTTTTTAAATCCAGCAGATTTGACCATTTCGTGAAACTCTCAAGCTCAGAAAAACTTGTGCTATAACGTCAGCTATGAAATATATTTTTTCTCAGCAAAGAAATAATTGTTTTACCGTGTTTTGTTGTAAAATCCTGGCTTCTTTGGCCGTCGCGGACGCCATTTTGAAGAGTGCTAATGTGGCGAAATTCTATTTTTAAATCCAGACGCGTCGCGTAGGCCCTGAGAAACATCCATAAGTTCACCCTCCATGTTAAAAAGTCTTCGTCTGACTCTTCGAAAACAAGCAATAAGGCTCCAGAGTAACACACTGGCTGCTAACTGCTATAGAGAGAGCACACACCAAGAGACTGAGGGGGACGCTTTTTTGTGACGGACCACATCCGGCGCTGCTCGTAAATACGTTATTTCGTTTTTACTGATAGATAATTAGTTATTAGCGGTACTGCATTTTAAATAAAAATAGCATAAATCCGCTTATGAATTATAAAACTTAGTCAATCCGCTGTAAAGCTAACAGATTATTTAGCTACGCTACAAGCGGATTAGCGCAAAAGCGCTACCTAGCGGTCGGAGGCCCACCACTGCTCCCGGATGACTGAGCTTCTCACCCTATCTCTAAGGGAGAGTCCAGCCACCCTGTGGAGAAAACTCATTTCAGCCGCTTGTATCCGAGATCTTGTTCTTTCGGTCACAACCCAAAGCTCATGACCATAGATGAGGGTGGGAACGTAGATCGATCGGTAAATTGAGAGCTTTGCCTTTTGACTCAGCTCTCTCTTCACCACGACAGACCGGTACAGCGCCCGCTTCACTGCGGACGCTGCACCTATCCGCCTATCGATCTCACGCTCCAGTTTTCCCTCATTCGTGAACAAGATCCCGAGATACTTAAACTCCTCCACTTGGGGCAGGACCTCCACCCTCCTCCTAAATATTTGGTCACATGATCAATTTTGTTTGTTTCTTAGCAACAAGGGGTGGCTCAACTTACCCTTTGGCTCAACTTATCCCAGTCTCCCCTACTGTCATCTGTAAACTTGAAATTTTCCAACAAGGGATGGGATTACAAGCTATTTTTGCCTCTTTGCTCAAAAACTCTGTGAAGTATTTAAAATCTGGATAATCACCCGATTCATCAAGTTCTTCCACAACTATTCGACTCCACTTGCGAACAATCCATTCAGGTAATTTTTTGAGCAATTTATGGTTCTCTTCACAGTCATTGAGGATGCCTAGTCCCTTGACATGTGGAATTGCTTCTTTGCAGCCTTGGAGGAAGTCAGCAAACTCACGTAGTGCAAGTGAGTCATTTGCGTTGATCTTTAGGCATCTTGCAAGCTTGTTGCGGAAAGCTTTCTGTATAATAGCCGCGTTTCCATATCTGTCTTGTAGGACTTTCCATGGTTCAATGTATGCACCCTTTGAGTCTCGATAAAAGAAACCTTCAACAGCTTTGTGTGCCTCTCCAGCAAGATAATTTCTAAGGTAAAACATCTTCTCACTTGCTGGGAGGGGCTTTCTGTCAATAAGAATGATCATTTATGGGATTGTCTTGTATTGTTTCTTTTGTAAAAAAAAAATGAACAAATTTAATAAACATAAACATTTCTTATCACAAATCAAAATTACATATATTTGTACCTCATTCTGCTTCCCGAGGGCGCTATTTTAAAGATTTTCTCTGGGTTTCTTCGTAAACTAACGTAGTCTCATCGCGCAGGATGTTGCTAGGTAACCACAGAATACACAAGGAAAATCTAAAGCCTCCACCCAAGTAACAGAGAACGTTAAACTAACGTTCTGGTATGGTTCTTACATGGTTCTGTTAGATCACAACGTTCTTAGAACGTTCTTTGAAGGTTTTGACTAACGCTTGAACAAACCTAGATATAACGTTCTAACCTAACGTTCTTAGAACGTTCTTTGAAGGTTTTGACTAACGTTTGAACAAACCTAGATATAACGTTCTAACCTAACGTTCTTAGAACGTTCTTTGAAGGTTTTGACTAACGTTTGAACAAACCTAGATATAACGTTCTAACCTAACGTTCTTAGAACGTTCTTTGAAGGTTTTGACTAACGTTTGAACAAACCTAGATATAACGTTCTAACCTAACGTTCTTAGAACGTTCAACAAACGTTCCCTTTGCCATCTGCCAGTTTCTTTACACAAAGTATTTTCACACTGGTTTATTTTTCTGTTTTAAACGTTTTGTCAGTTTTTTGAAACAGCTCGAGCTGTTTTTTTATATTGTGTATATATATATATATATATATATATATATATATATATATATATATATATAGTATATTGTTATTATTATTATTGAGCATGCATCAGGGTATTATTATTATCATCATTATTATTATCATTATTCAATTTTATTCTGCGTTACTCCAGGCGTACGTGAAACGTGAAGTTGTTTGCTTTCTGCCCTTTTTCTATTTGTGGTCTTCATGCGTTATGATTGGATTGGGGGTAGAACGTGATCATGTACGTCCCAACCAATCAACGCCACTCTTGCTTATCAGGTTGCATGTGAACTTTGTCCTAACCAATCAACGCCACTCTTGTTTATCGAGGGAAGTAGCATGTCATCATATCCAACCAATCAACGCTTCGCGCGCTTCGTTCAAATGTAGCTATATCCTGTTCATCTGCTGGGACAAGAAGCTGTTGTTGTGTCGGACTCAGCGCTCGTAAAACTTGCTTTTTATTAGACGTCGACTGGTCTGACTCTGGACGACGACTGGACATTCAGTTGGAAGTTGAAGGTAATCGGTTCGGTTTTCTTTATTTGCTAGCTGTTTTAGCTCTGTTCACTTGAATGAACAAAACCTGCTGTTGCTAAAAGCTAAGCTAAGAACGAGCTAAAACGGGTGTTTATGCTGCTGAGGCAGATAATTTGAGGCAAGTAAAACACTGCAGGTTAGGTTATTCTAGCGTTTAAATAAGCCATATAATGTATGCTACGAGTTATTTTTTATTTTTTTGGCCTTAGTTCCTGGATGGTTTTTCAAAGAGACAAGGCCCCGCATCCTCTCAATGTTTGCGTTGCATTAACACACGTGTAGTGATACACCTAACCTCTGATATTTTAGGCTTGACCTTTAAGTACACCTCTCCACATCCCTCTGAAACTCTCAGTGTTACACCTTCTTGAAGCCCTCAAGGAGACGATTGGACACTTATATTGGTTAACAATTATTATGAATTAATGGACACTAATTAATCAGATTGAACTTTCTCTTTAATGTGTGTTAATTCAGAATTGATCAAACAGTATACTTTTTGTCATTTCAATGATGATCTGTTACTTGCATGAGTTTGACCTTTATGCTGGTTTATTCTTCAATACAAAGTGTGCTCTGAATCTAAGACTGTGAGTCAGGGAAAAAGCTGTTACTTCCTTTTTGTTTTGTCTTCAAGATAGACTCAACAGGCCAGTCCATCTGGCCGTTTATGTAAACAGTTTTCCTGTCTCCGTCAAGAGACCTTCTGCCTATGAGATGAAAACCCATCTCTTATTTTGTTAACACCAGCCAGTAGTCATTTAGGAGGTGGGTCAGACCCCACCTCCCCTATAAATGGGCACTTCCTGCATTTTTCCCTTTAGTGCTTGGAAGAGAACTAACTCGCTACTGGTTTCTCTCCTCTGGGAAAGCTGGAGACGTTCCGGTCAGTGTGTCAACTCGACCCACGTTTCAGCTGGAGTTACAGTAAAGCTTACTGTAACCCACTCACTCATTTCTGAAAGAATTTGTTTTCGGAAGTTTTATTTTGAAAGTCAGTCAGCGCGCTTGACCTTTGTTCCCTGCCAAGGGAGGCGAGTTTCCTCGTATCGTGAATCAGCCACACACGCTGAAGTTTCAACTGGACGGCCGTTGGACAAACTCATCCACGTCGTGTGTCCAGACAGTTCTCCACTCTTATCTCCAAGAAACGAACCGTCAACAGGTAACGAGTCGTGGTGTGTTTGAACGTACGGGAGCCCAGCAGTCTGCTCGTGTGGGGAAAAAGGTGTCACCCTGTCTGCTCAAAATAATCAATTTCTGTTAACTTTGCTTTCATTTCATCTTCTTCCTCCTATTTCTTATTTTTCATAAGCTTTTAATCTGTCAAGTAATGTGCCCACAGTTTAAGTTCCTGACTGTCTGTTTGTTTTAATTTGAATTCTTGTCAACTTAGTTAGTAAATCAGAGCTAATATCGATACAAATGTTTAATGTAATTTTTGTGATAGTTTCAATAAAAGGTCTATTTTCTGGTAGACCAAAATAAGTTGAAGTCTCTCGTGAAATTACATTTTTCCTAATTACAGTAAAAGCAATTTAGTATCGGGAAAAAGGAAGAACTCGCGAATTGTTGGCATGTTTGTGCAGATAGTCTGCTCAGACCTGCGCATCTAAATTCATTCATTCATTCAACCTTTATTTAGTCAGGTAAATCTTTTGAACCTCATGGGCTCATTTACGAAAGCGACCTGCTAAAACTAAAGAACAATGAACAGCAGTGGTAGAATTTCCTTAAACAATAAACAATAAACAAACAAACAATAAACAATAGAAAACAAAAGAGAGAAAAAAACAAAAGAAAGTTTTTTTTTTTTTTTTTAACAAAGTATCAAAAAACTAGCAAAACATATAAAAAAACTAGCAAAACATTTAAAAAAACTAGCAAAACAGCAATATATAGGTATATATATAGGTAAATATAGGTAAGTCAGTAAACTGACCAGTAAGTCCTATATCTCTACAATAATGGTGGCCCAGTAAGTGTTTAAATACCTTACCCCACATTATTTCATTACATTTGGTGGCCGCATACGGTCTTATTTCCTTACATTGGTGGCTCGTCCGAGTTCCTAGAACGTTTATTAAGTTGTTTTGTGTAGCTTATTGTTACGGTGTTGTTGGCATTAGTTTGCATCCTGTTGTGGACTTATGGAATGGTTTTGGCTGGTGAGTGTCTCAGAGATTGCTAATCGTGGCATTGTCTGGTGCGTTTCCCGTTAGAATTATTTTTTCTTTCACATTTCAACGTATGCTTGAAGCTGCAAATGAATGAATGGTTGTGGTTGTGAGACGTTTCATTAAGTGTCGCTAGGCTGCATGCATTTTTTCATTGTTGTGACCGCCGTGTCACCTCTGCTTCATTGTATTACATCTGCGGTTTGCTGTTGAAGGTCTGTTTCACTCTTTGCTGCTCCATTTTTACCTAATCTGTTACAACGTGTTGTTAGCTGAGGTTCGGGTGAAACCCACTCCGCTTTTGGACCGGACAGGATCCGGTTCCGAGTGACGTAAAGTCCGTTGTTTAAACAGTTAGCGTGCTGCCTTCTTTGGGAGGCGGGGGAGTTAGCCTGGATGTGTTGAGCTCATTTACAAAGTTTTCTGCGGTGTAGAAATACGTTTATTTTGTGAAAGTGTGTCCAGTTCTTTGGGTCGAGCTAGTCGTTAGCGGTACAGAGACAAGATGGCTGCTTAATACGCTGTGATTGGTCCATTGTGTGTCGTGTTCAAGAACGTTGGTTTCTGTAGACTGCTGGTTGTCAGATTCATTTATGTACACATTTCTGACGGTTTATTTGTGTTGTTTGAGTTCTATGCACGTGATGTCGTCAAAGACTGGCTTAACCGCGGTGTTTTGCGATATTTATGACTGTTTTAGAACGTTGAAAAGTCCGTTCCACGCTTTTGTTCGACCGACCATAGGTCCGTGAACACAACGCTCGATCGGCGCATCACACGTGGGGGGCGTTAGGGTTAGAAGACACAATTTCCCATGAACACTTGGGTTTTAGAACTACAGTTCTGTCTTCGCTGTGATTGGTCGGTTACGCTGTAAGTGTTGACGCTTGCGGGGTGGGGGAGCCCACTCCTCGTCAACTTTCACTTCGGTATACCTGCTCTTACAGGCTTCATGCTTGTTTGTCCGTTACTATCTCTGAAAAGAATGTTTCATTGCGGTGTTTTTGGGATTTTAATGGGTGGATTGAGTCTGTTGCTCTGTTGACTGCCGATCGCCATGTGACCAGGTCACGTGACGCCGGGAGCTGCAGCTCCTTTATGGGTCCGACTTTAATTTTCTTTTAAACGCAGTTTAAAAGATTTCACAGTTCAACCAATGTTTCTCACATCGTTTCGTATTTTGTGAGGCTGGGGTTCGAGAGTTTTGTCACGTCAAAGCTCTGGATATTTCTGATTGATGCTTTTGACCCGTTGTTAGACGTCTGTGAATGTTTGGCAGCTCACGGCTGCGCTCACAGGTGATAACAGCGCCTCTATAGCGGTCAGAAAGAGAATTGCGGTCGCTGTGATAAACTTATCCAGCGCTGCGCACCCCCACCTGCTGGGTGCTGGTTGCGTTAGACTACAGTTTGATGCAATTCAGTCTGAGGTCAACTTTCCTGTTTTTAAATAGGGTGTATGGAGTACAGTTGACGTAACACACTCACAGCACCCTCTAATTTGATTTTCACATATAATCAAATGTTGATGGCAGTACAGTTACACAGATTTAATACAGACTTGTCTGCTTTTTGATAAAACTTGACACTTTTATCATCAATTCTGTGCAAAACGAACTGTCTGTCCCTGTTTTTTTTTTTGTTAAACTGCAAGTTTAAAATAACACACAGGAGGCATATTTTGTCTTGGTTTTCACAAAGATTCAAACAAAAACTAGCCGACCTTGATGGTCAACTCATGGGTTGACAATTTAATAATAATCACTGATTTTTGTTAAATTTCACATCTTGGATGTTACTGAGCAGCTGCACACAGGCCCTCCTGTTTATTTTAGATACAAGTTTATTTAGAATAACAGGCTGGTAGGCCTTGCTCTCTACGGTGGCTTCATTTAATTTGTGTTTCACAAATTTCCAGATAAGATGGCGGCCTCTGCACATGAGGCTCCTGATGCCATGACAGCCGGTTTTGTTTGACCTTGTCACAGGTCGACAAATTAATAGGAATCACTGATTTTTATTTAATTTCACATCTTGGACTCCATGTTGGCTGCCGCAGGCATCACATGGTGAGACCGCACACTGTGAAATAAGACCCACTTTCCTTGATTTTTCACGGAAAATCAGTACAGAGATGGACGTTCTAACAGGTGCATCCTTTGATAGGCACTTAGCTGCAAAGAACGACCTTCAGGAACCAGGTGAACATCCCCTGGTGTTTTACGACAGGCTCCTCTCTGCTTACACCAAGGACATGACTGTCCCTGGAATTGAGGAAGATGAACGGTTTAAAAGTCTTTACACTTTTAATCTAATACCTTTCATAATGAAATGTGTTCGCTTCAATGTTAATTGCAAAGAGAGTACCATGGCAGAAATTAAACAATGTGCTGTGGAATTTTTTGACATGCTCGAACAACGAAAAACACCCTCAGTGGTGTGCCCAGGTCAAAAGGTCACATCCCACTCGCAGGAAGTAGAAGAGGTTCCCTCTCCTTCAGAGTGCGTAAGTGAACAGGTTTTTCATGATAACATACCACAGATTGTGTCCAGCTGGAACATTGACTCTGATCGGTTCGCGGGGAGTCCTGCTTCCCCCGCCCCTCAGGTTTAAAAACCTGGGATGAGCAGAGAACCACAAAGGGTAGGTGTTCGCTCTCTAGATGAACGCAGATGGTCCGGATCGAACCAAAAGAGTTCTCTCATGGATCTCACAGTGGGTGAGATTCGAAGGCGGTTGCATGGGCACCGTGAACCATTGAACAATGGTCGGTCCCAACATGTACCCACGAGAAGCGGCCCTCCTGCCCCTGCCCCTCGAACTGCACAGTTCGAGACGTGCCAAGAGTCACACAAGCTCCAGATTATGGAAGCGGCGCCTCCGCGCGTAGACGTGACTGAGGTTGTGAGTTGTTTGTCAAATGATTTGAATGTTACAGTGGTTGACCAAGCTGACACAACGTGTGACGTTGTCCTTGATGATAACACAAACAATGTTGTTCAACCTGACGAAGCGACGCGCCACACTGCCTTTTGCAACAACTCAGTGCACACAGTTGACAACAACAACGTCAACACTGACATAAATGCTGACAGCAAACAAATTGCTGATGATCAGCGTCCTGAAAGCCCAGATGCTGACAGCAAACAAATTACTGAAAATCCACATCCTGAAGGTCATGAGGCAGACAGCCATCATGATGCTGACAGCGACGACGATTACACAGACGGAGTCACACGTACACAGAAACGTGTGGAAAAACCTGAACGGTTTCTGTGTAACTTTATAAAAAGGGGGATAGCTAAGAGAGCTTACCTGCCACTCACACTGGAAGGGGTCCTCGAGCAAGAAGCACTCCTGGTTTGCGGCTCAGACATGTCAGCTGAACTGTTTGAGGAGCTAAGGACCGCCGCTAACGATGTTGACAGGCAAATACCCTTTGTGAAAGACACTTATGGTGAGCAACAGGGCCTCGCAAAGACGAGAACAACCCTAATAGCCATGGTTCACATGCAGATTGGCGAAATGTCACTATACCACCCGGTATATGTGTCTGAACTTGACTCACTCCAGACTCCATTTGTGGTTGGCCAAGATTTTATAAATCGCTTTGAAGCGATTATAAATTATGGCAATCAGACAATGTGGGCCACAGTGAGCAGTCCACTGCCAATCGTGGTACCTCCCCAAGGTCAGGACACTGACTGTCTAACAACAGGTACCGCTGAGGTCACATGGGATTCCCCAACCGAGACCACAAACCCGGTAAGTGAACCTTCAGGTGAGACAGAGGAGACTCAACAGGTGGACCAGACTCTGGCCCAACACGTGAACCGCCTCTGCGAGCTGACACCTTCAGCACTCACTGAACACTACCTACCACCGGTAGAAGGTGTAGAGATCCAAGGGTCCCACACCAATGACGTTGTACTGTCCTATGGGACAGGTAATGCGGCAAACAGCCAAGCTTTCAGTGAAGTCTTGGTTCAAGGACGTCTGAGCCCACGAAGTGACAGTCTACAACACGCTGACAGTCACTTGGACTTCATGGTTACAGATTTTGAGGACCCCTCCTTAAACAAAAGGGGGGCAGACTAACACTTCCTACCACAGGTAGAAGACGGTGTACAGATCCAACGATCACACACCGAGAACGCTGTGCTGTCCTCTGGGACAGATAATTTGGCCATCAGCCAGGCTTTCAATGAAACCTTGGTTCAAGAGCATTTGAATCTAGAACTACTCAGAAATGACATAGTTCTTACAGACTCAAAGAACACCTCTTCATTCATGAAGTGGGAAGACACACATCACAACGACAGAGACGCGCCTGCGACGGCGCTGACAGATGTGACATACCTGAATTACGCAGAAAGAGGTAAACGTACAGAGATACGTTGGCCGAAACCTGTAAGGTTCCTGTACAAGGTTCCCGATAAACTGCGCGAACAGCTTAAACTAAACAAAGGCATCCTAACTCGTGCCCATGGACGGACGTCCACACCCGTGCGCATGGTCCCTTATGACCACAGGGGGGTGATGTTAGGCCTTGCCCATGTCAAGGACAACCAATCAACGCCACTCTTGTTTATCGAGGGAAGTAGCATGTCATCATATCCAACCAATCAACGCTTCGCGCGCTTCGTTCAAATGTAGCTATACCCTGTTCATCTGCTAGGACAAGAAGCTGTTGTTGTGTCGGACTCAGCACTCGTAAAACTTTCTTTTTATTAGACGTCGACTGGTCTGACTCTGGACGACGACTGGACATTCAGTTGGAAGTTGAAGGTAATCGGTTCTGTTTTCTTTATTTGCTAGCTGTTTTAGCTCTGTTCACTTGAATGAACAAAACCTGCTGTTGCTAAAAGCTAAGCTAAGAACGAGCTAAAACGGGTGTTTATGCTGCTGAGGCAGATAATTTGAGGCAAGTAAAACACTGCAGGTTAGGTTATTCTAGCGTTTAAATAAGCCATATAATACGAGTTATTTTTTATTTTTTTGGCTTAGTTCCTGGATGGTTTTTCAAAGAGACAAGGCCCCGCATCCTCTCGATGTTTGCGTCACATTAACACACATGTGTAGTGATACACCTAACCTCTGATATTTTAGGCTTGACCTTTAAGTACACCTCTCCACATCCCTCTGAAACTCTCAGTGTTACACCTTCTTGAAGCCCTCAAGGAGACGATTGGACACTTATATTGGTTAACAATTATTATGAATTAATGGACACTAATTAATCAGATTGAACTTTCTCTTTAATGTGTGTTAATTCAGAATTGATCAAACAGTATACTTTTTGTCATTTCAATGATGATCTGTTACTTGCATGAGTTTGACCTTTATGCTGGTTTATTCTTCAATACAAAGTGTGCTCTGAATCTAAGACTGTGAGTCAGGGAAAAAGCTGTTACTTCCTTTTTGTTTTGTCTTCAAGATAGACTCAACAGGCCAGTCCATCTGGCCGTTTATGTAAACAGTTTTCCTGTCTCCGTCAAGAGACCTTCTGCCTATGAGATGAAAACCCATCTCTTATTTTGTTAACACCAGCCAGTAGTCATTTAGGAGGTGGGTCAGACCCCACCTCCCCTATAAATGGGCACTTCCTGCATTTTTCCCTTTAGTGCTTGGAAGAGAACTAACTCGCTACTGGTTTCTCTCCTCTGGGAAAGCTGGAGACGTTCCGGTCAGTGTGTCAACTCAACCACGTTTAAGCTGGAGTTACAGTAAAGCTTACTGTAACCCACTCACTCATTTCTGAAAGAATTTGTTTTCGGAAGTTTTATTTTGAAAGTCAGTCAGCGCGCTTGACCTTTGTTCCCTGCCAAGGGAGGCGAGTTTCCTCGTATCGTGAATCAGCCACACACGCTGAAGTTTCAACTGGACGGCCGTTGGACAAACTCATCCACGTCGTGTGTCCAGACAGTTCTCCACTCTTATCTCCAAGAAACGAACCGTCAACAGGTAACGAGTCGTGGTGTGTTTGAACGTACGGGAGCCCAGCAGTCTGCTCGTGTGGGGAAAAAGGTGTCACCCTGTCTGCTCAAAATAATCAATTTCAGTTAACTTAGCTTTCATTTCATCTTCTTCCTCCTATTTCTTATTTTTCATAAGCTTTTAATCTGTCAAGTAATGTGCCCACAGTTTAAGTTCCTGACTGTCTGTTTGTTTTAATTTGAATTCTTGTCAACTTAGTTAGTAAATCAGAGCTAATATCGATACAAATGTTTAATGTAATTTTTGTGATAGTTTCAATAAAAGGTCTATTTTCTGGTAGACCAAAATAAGTTGAAGTCTCTCGTGAAATTACATTTTTCCTAATTACAGTAAAAGCAATTTAGTATCGGAAAAAGGAAGAACTCGCGAATTGGTGGCATGTTTGTGCAGATAGTCTGCTCAGACCTGCGCATCTAAATATAGGTAAGTCAGTAAACTGACCAGTAAGTCCTATATCTCTACAATAATGGTGGCCCAGTAAGTGTTTAAATACCTTACCCCACATTATTTCATTACACATGCGCTCACTAGCCAGCAGAACAATAACCGCAGCCAGGCTGAAATACTAATTTACTTTAAATACGTATTTCAGCAACATACTGTTTTTGTAGCTGCTTAAACAAGAGGCTGAAGGAAGACCTCGTGAATGAGATATATCTCATTCACACAGTCTTGAGAGGTCTTGAGAGTCAATTACTTTCTGACAGTTTCATTAAAGATTTACTGGTACATGAGATATTTTACTAACAGACACACAGGCAGGCTAATATGAGTGCCAGACTTTGGTCGTGGTGGTGCTAAACAGTTCATAGTAACACAGCAGAGGTGTTTGTCCCTTGTTGATGTGAATCTTTAGGATTGAATCCTCTTTATTTGTCTCCAAGTTGATGGAAGCATCAATGTCATCAGCATGAAAAATCTGTCAAGCACAAAGAAAGGTAGGCCTATTATGGGGAGCCGTTTTAGCCAAAATTAAATAAATAAATAAAATGGATAAAAATGGTGATAAAAATTGTTACAATGGTGAAATAAATAGTTATTTGTCATTCATTAACCTATTTTCACCTATTTTCCCACTTTTACTTAATCAAATTTTCATTTACCAATTTTCCCATTTTTACTTACCTCTTTTACCATTTTTACTTAATCAATTTTCATTTACCTCTTTTCCCATTTTTACTTAATCAATTTTTCATTTACCTATTTTCCCACTTTTACTTAATCAAATTTTCATTTACCTATTTTCCCATTTCCCACTTTTACTTAATCAATTTTTCATTTGCCTATTTTCCCATTTTTACTTAATCAATTTTTCATTTACCTATTTTCCCACTTTTACTTAATCAATTTTTCATTTACCTCTTTTCCCACTTTTACTTAATCAATTTTTCATTTACCTCTTTTCCCATTTTTACTTAATCAAATTTTCATTTACCTATTTTCCCATTTCCCACTTTTACTTAATCAATTTTTCATTTACCTCTTTTCCCACTTTTACTTAATCAATTTTTCATTTACCTCTTTTCCCATTTTTACTTAATCAAATTTTCATTTACCTATTTTCCCATTTCCCACTTTTACTTAATCAATTTTTCATTTACCTCTTTTCCCACTTTTACTTAATCAATTTTTCATTTACCTCTTTTCCCATTTTTACTTAATCAAATTTTCATTTACCTATTTTCCCATTTCCCACTTTTACTTAATCAATTTGTCATTCACCTATTTTTCAATTTAACAAGTTTTTCTTTTGTCTTTTTCCATTTACCTGATTTGGTATTTCCCATTTTCATTAATCAATTTCTCATACAATCCCTTTTACCCATTTTTCTTTCACCTATTTTTCATTCAACATCTGTTTGAAAAACTTTTCATTTTCCCATTTGTTTATTTTCCTTATTTATTTAGTATTTCCTTATTTTCTTATTCATTTCACGCAAATTTGGGAAAAGAATAAATGCAAATGAGGAGAGGCGTCATCGGTGTGGTTGGTTAGATACAACTACAGCGCTGAGCTTCTCTGACTGGACTTCTTCCCCTCCGTAAAGCAGTCTAGCAATGGCGAGTTACAGAAGCCACCGTTTCCTGTTTTGGACTTTCAGAATAAAAGCTTGCTTCTCGACGCCGCAGTGTGTAGAGACGCAAAGTTCACGCTGTTGCTCTTGTTTTGAAAATAAATACCTTCGTGTCTTTGAACGGACGTGAAAGCTTTATGGAAGCGTCCGTTTGTTTTGGTGAAGCAGAGGGAACAGCACGTTCCGTCTCAAACTTGTCCTAAATGCTGATAAAACAAAATCGTTCTTTAGTTTTAGCAGGTCGTTTTCGTAAATGAGCCCATGAGGCTCTATAAGATTTACCTGACTAGATAAAGGTTGAATGAATACGAAGCTGAAGTTAGCTTCCGATTCCAGCTTCCAATTCGGCAAATGACTAAAGGCATATTACAACTAATTTTTCAGTACCTTGAGCGGGTTTAATCTGCTCTAGCTCAAAAACTACAACACCTAGACTCTTCAAACCAGGACTAGATTATTCTACACTAATAGAAGGATATATAAAACTAAGTTTGAGCTTTGTGAAACCTTTTTCTGATTTGTGAAACTTCAACAAAGTTTTTTTTTTTATCATTTTTAGGCTACTGCACCATATTAGACCTGGTCCAGCTCAGAAACCACAACACCTGGACTCTTCAAACCAGGACTATATTATTCTAGACCAGGGGTCTGCAACCTGCGGCTCTGGAGCCACATGCGGCTCTTTGGCCCCTCCGCATTGGCTCTTGCAAGTTTTGACCAAAATTAACATAAACTGAATTTTATAGGATGTTATACTGTACCCAAAACAAACAAAAAAAGTAGTTTTAGCAGTTTTCCTGTAATTTAATTTGCAAATATGTGGATACTAGTACATAGAATAAATTATACTCGCTTTAACTTCATGCTTTATTTCTTCTAGGATACTCATAGCCTGGTTAAAACCAGACCCTGTCCTTCACTTCGCTTCAGACAAGGGTCTGGGACCTCTCCATTGACAACCAATTCTTGCTGGAGGCGTGGCCTCTGCTGATGGCTGCTCCCCCGTGGTCTGCTGAACTTGACTTCAGCTCCGCCTCCTGCTGAATTTTCTCTCGCTCCGTTGCATATTGTGTTTATATGTTAATAAAACGTCCTAATAAAATAAAATAAAACCATGGATCGCTGGTCCAACACACCAGAAGACCAGGAAATCTGATGGGACTCGGGCAGCAACTTAAAACCTGACTTTAATTCTCTCGTGACAACCTGAGGCATTTCCTTATCAGCGGAGGGAGAGGAGGAGGAGGAGGGAGCGAACACTTGACTTTTGGCCAAAAAAACAAAAGAAAACTCCAGATAAGGGATTAAGAAGGGGAAATTAATAAATTTGTGTCACATATAAAACAGTCCTGCATCGCTTTGCATCGCTTTGAATGAGAACATGCGGCTGCTCGCTGGCTGCGCTGGGACAGGTGGGGGCGTGGGTTAGGGGCCAAAAACTCAGCCCCTTCTGTCCTCTGATTGGTCCGGTCAAAATTCTACCGGAGAAATCGTTGTCTATGAGAGAAGTCCCAGACTGTGCAGTGAAGGGAAATGAGAATTGAGCGGAGCTGTGCAGGAAGGCGAGGGCCAGGCTAGGATACTCACTTTCTCCACAATAAAAAAAAAATGCATGAGCCTAAACAGTTCATTGTTTTAGTTTTATAAATATTGGCAAAATAATGTTTTTTTTTTTTTTTTTTTTACAAGAATCCAGTCTTCTCTGATAGACTTGCAACCTGGATACTGGCACCAATGACCCCCTACAACCTGAAAAGTAAGATCCTAAAGGTTGCAGACCCCTGTTTCACAAATCAGAAAAAGGTTTCACAAAGCTCAAACTTAGTTTTATATATTCTTCTATTAGTCTAGAACAGGGGTCTGCAACCTTTAGGATCAAAAGAGCCATTTCTGTCCCTTCCGTTCACTAAATTAAACATGTCCAGAGCCGCAAAACCTGCTACAATTGTCATTTTCAACTGGTGGCCCATGGGCCACTTTACGTTTCTGGCCAGTAGGCGTGAAATTATAAAACTAAAAACATCCAATGGTTGTTAACATTTATTTTTGAGACAAAAGAAAAAATGGCATTCCATCCATCCATCCATCCGTTATCTTTACTCGCTTCTTACTTTTCAGGTTGTAGGGGGTCATTGGTGCCAGTATCCAGGTTGCAAGTCTATCAGAGAAGACTGGATTCTTGTAAAAAAAAAAAAAACAACAACATTATTTTGCCAATATTTATAAAACTAAAACAATGAACTGTTTAGGCTCATGCATTTTTTTTTATTGTGGAGAAAGTGAGTATCCTAGCCTGGCCCTCGCCTTCCTGCACAGCTCCGCTCAATTCTCATTTCCCTTCACTGCACAGTCTGGGACTTCTCTCATAGACAACGATTTCTCCGGTAGAATTTTGACCGGACCAATCAGAGGACAGAAGGGGCTGAGTTTTTGGCCCCTAACCCACGCCCCCACCTGTCCCAGCGCAGCCAGCGAGCAGCCGCATGTTCTCATTCAAAGCGATGCAAAGCGATGCAGGACTGTTTTATATGTGACACAAATTTATTAATTTCCCCTTCTTAATCCCTTATCTGGAGTTTTCTTTTGTTTTTTTGGCCAAAAGTCAAGTGTTCGCTCCCTCCTCCTCCTCCTCTCCCTCCGCTGATAAGGAAATGCCTCAGGTTGTCACGAGAGAATTAAAGTCAGGTTTTAAGTTGCTGCCCGAGTCCCATCAGATTTCCTGGTCTTCTGGTGTGTTGGACCAGCGATCCATGGTTTTATTTTATTTTATTAGGACGTTTTATTAACATATAAACACAATATGCAACGGAGCGAGAGAAAATTCAGCAGGAGGCGGAGCTGAAGTCAAGTTCAGCAGACCACGGGGGAGCAGCCATCAGCAGAGGCCACGCCTCCAGCAAGAATTGGTTGTCAATGGAGAGGTCCCAGACCCTTGTCTGAAGCGAAGTGAAGGACAGGGTCTGGTTTTAACCAGGCTATGAGTATCCTAGAAGAAATAAAGCATGAAGTTAAAGCGAGTATAATTTATTCTATGTACTAGTATCCACATATTTGCAAATTAAATTACAGGAAAACTGCTAAAACTACTTTTTTTGTTTGTTTTGGGTACAGTATAACATCCTATAAAATTCAGTTTATGTTAATTTTGGTCAAAACTTGCAAGAGCCAATGCGGAGGGGCCAAAGAGCCGCATGTGGCTCCAGAGCCGCAGGTTGCAGACCCCTGGTCTAGAATAATATAGTCCTGGTTTGAAGAGTCCAGGTGTTGTGGTTTCTGAGCTGGACCAGGTCTAATATGGTGCAGTAGCCTAAAAATGATAAAAAAAAAAAAACTTTGTTGAAGTTTCACAAATCAGAAAAAGGTTTCACAAAGCTCAAACTTAGTTTTATATATCCTTCTATTAGTGTAGAATAATCTAGTCCTGGTTTGAAGAGTCTAGGTGTTGTAGTTTTTGAGCTAGAGCAGATTAAACCCGCTCAAGGTACTGAAAAATTAGTTGTAATATGCCTTTAGTCATTTGCCGAATTGGAAGCTGGAATCGGAAGCTAACTTCAGCTTCGTATTCATTCAACCTTTATCTAGTCAGGTAAATCTTATAGAGCCTCATGGGCTCATTTACGAAAACGACCTGCTAAAACTAAAGAACGATTTTGTTTTATCAGCATTTAGGACAAGTTTGAGACGGAACGTGCTGTTCCAACAAGAGCAACAGCGCGAACTTTGCATCTCTACACACTGCGGCGTCGAGAAGCAAGCTTTTATTCTGAAAGTCCAAAACAGGAAACGGTGGCTTCTGTAACTCGCCATTGCTAGACTGCTTTACGGAGGGGAAGAAGTCCAGTCAGAGAAGCTCAGCGCTGTAGTTGTATCTAACCAACCAATGGGCTGCCATTGTACACCGATGACGCCTCTCCTCATTTGCATTTATTCTTTTCCCAAATTTGCGTGAAATGAATAAGAAAATAAGGAAATACTAAATAAATAAGGAAAATAAACAAATGGGAAAATGAAAAGTTTTTCAAACAGATGTTGAATGAAAAATAGGTGAAAGAAAAATGGGTAAAAGGGATTGTATGAGAAATTGATTAATGAAAATGGGAAATACCAAATCAGGTAAATGGAAAAAGACAAAAGAAAAACTTGTTAAATTGAAAAATAGGTGAATGACAAATTGATTAAGTAAAAGTGGGAAAATAGGTAAATGAAAAATTGATTAAGTAAAAGTGGGAAATGGGAAAATAGGTAAATGAAAATTTGATTAAGTAAAAATGGGAAAAGAGGTAAATGAAAAATTGATTAAGTAAAAGTGGGAAAAGAGGTAAATGAAAAATTGATTAAGTAAAAGTGGGAAATGGGAAAATAGGTAAATGAAAATTTGATTAAGTAAAAATGGGAAAAGAGGTAAATGAAAAATTGATTAAGTAAAAGTGGGAAAAGAGGTAAATGAAAAATTGATTAAGTAAAAGTGGGAAAAGAGGTAAATGAAAAATTGATTAAGTAAAAGTGGGAAAATAGGTAAATGAAAAATTGATTAAGTAAAAATGGGAAAATAGGCAAATGAAAAATTGATTAAGTAAAAGTGGGAAATGGGAAAATAGGTAAATGAAAATTTGATTAAGTAAAAGTGGGAAAATAGGTAAATGAAAAATTGATTAAGTAAAAATGGGAAAATTGGTAAATGAAAATTTGATTAAGTAAAAGTGGGAAAATAGGTGAAAATAGGTTAATGAATGACAAATAACTATTTATTTCACCATTTTAACCATTTTTATCACAATTTTTATCCATTTTATTTATTTATTTAATTTTGGCTAAAACGGCTCCCCATAGGCCTATCAGATTGTGATCACATAACTGGTTTGAAAGTGGCTGATAGGTAGTTATTTTAGATTTCTTGTAAACCTGTCTTAAAATGTAAGGGGTTCTGGACTTTGCAGGGGTCTGAAACCTGCGGCTCTGGAGCCACATGTGGCTCTTTGGTCCCTCAGCAGTGGCTCTTCCAAGCTTTGATCAAAAATAACTTTAAACTGAATTTTATTTGTTCTTATAACAACAAAAAGGGCTAGTTTTAGCAGTTTTTCCTGTCTTTTCCTTTGCAAATGTGTGAATACTAGAACTAATAGAAGGAGTAAAACATAAGTTAACTTTATTTATTCAAAGTAGGATATTTAATTTTTCCACAATTAAAATAATTTACCTAGACCTGCATAGTTCATTATTTTATTTTTTAATTGGGAAAGATCACATTATTTTTCCTTCTTTATGATAATCTGGTCTTTTTTAGTCTTAAAATGTAAAAATATCAACAAATCATTAGACATTTTCAGCTTTACAATGGCCAGAAAACTACCGGTCAGAAAATTGTCCTCTCACAAACTTAAAGTGGTCTGTGGTAGCCTGGTTTAAACCAGACCCTTGTCCTTCACTTCGCTTTGGACTAGGGTCTGGCATCTCTGCCATAGACAACGATTTCTCCTGGAGATTTTTGAATGGACCAATCAGAGAACAGGAGGCAGAGTTTTGTTAGTTTAGCCTGGCGAGGTCCAGGCTATCAGATAAATTGCTCAGAAACCACTCGGTGGATATTTTTTCTGCCACCAGTGTGTAATTATATGTCTTTAATTTACTGACTGTTGGCCTAGATGAAACATTTGAGATAAAATTCGATTTTTTATCATTTATTTTCGTAGCGCACCCGAGGCTGTTTGGAAAATATCAAACCGAAACTATTTAATATCCAGCAGATTTGACCATTTCGTGAATTGATTTAGGAACTGTTAAGCTCAGGAACACTTCTGATATAACGTCAGCTATGAAATATATTTTTTCTCAGCAGAGAAATAATAGTTTTTTACCTTGTTTTGATGAAAATTCGTTCGTGGCGGCAGCCATTTTGAATGACGACGTCAGTCGACATCGTTCAAAACTCCGCCTTCTGCTCTCTGATTGCTCAGGAACACTTCTGATATAACGTCAGCTATGAAATATATTTTTTCTCAGCAGAGAAATAATAGTTTTTTACCTTGTTTTATTGAAAATTCCTTCGCGGCGGCAGCCATTTTGAATGACGACGTCAGTCGACGTCGTTCAAAACTCCGCCTTCTGTTCTCTGATTGGTCCGGTCAAAACCTACCGGAGATATCCTTGTGGATGGGAGAAGTCCCAGACTGTGCAGTGAAGGGAAATGAGAATTGAGCGGAGCTGTGCAGGAAGGCGAGGGCCAGGCTAGGTCTGTGGTGATGTTTAATCATTATTTGGTTAACAAGATCCATGTGTTTTGCAGGTGCCTGTTGTGCCGGATGTAGAAGTCCCAAGGCAAAAGGTGAAGTCTCTACGGACTACCAGCTCAGCCTTGCTGGTTGGAGATCTTGCCGTGCTCGTCTACGGGAGAGAGTTATTGGCCAATTGAAGTTTGACTGGGAGGCAATCGGGGGCTCATAAAGATGTGGAGTCAAAGCCTTTGGCCAACACAAAGCTTGATACTTGGTGAGTGTATATAATGTAGGACAAAACTCTGCTCTCTCCTCACCATCCTACTACCTCCTGCAGCTCCTCTCCATCATCACCTGTGCGTCAACACCTTGTGCCTAACAGTGAGTTGAACTTGTTTTCTGTCTGTGTTTTCTGTTTTTATTGCAGGTCATGACCCTGCTTTAACTTCACATGTTCATGTTTGTGTCTCTTTCAACAGACAAAACCTGTTGGCACCTGACGTCATGGGCAGACCTGTGTCCTCTGCTCTCTCCTCACCATCCTCCTGCAGCTCCTCTCCATCATCACCTGTGCGTCACCACCTTGTGCCTAACAGTGAGTTGAACTTGTTTTCTGTCGGTGTTTTCTGTTTTTATTGCAGGTCATGACCCTGCTTTAACTTCACATGTTCATGTTTGTGTCTCTTTCAACAGACAAAACCTGTTGGCACCTGACGTCATGGGCAGACCTGTGTCCTCTGCTCTCTCCTCACCATCCTCCTGCAGCTCCTCTCCATCATCACTTGTGCGTCACCACCTTGTGCCTAACAGTGAGTTGAACTTGTTTTCTGTCTGTGTTTTCTGTTTTTATTGCAGGTCATGACCCTGCTTTAACTTCACATGTTCATGTTTGTGTCTCTTTCAACAGACAAAACCTGTTGGCACCTGACGTCATGGGCAGACCTGTGTCCTCTGCTCTCTCCTCACCATCCTCCTGCAGCTCCTCTCCATCATCACCTGTGCGTCACCACCTTGTGCCTAACAGTGAGTTGAACTTGTTTTCTGTCGGTGTTTTCTGTTTTTATTGCAGGTCATGACCCTGCTTTAACTTCACATGTTCATGTTTGTGTCTCTTTCAACAGACAAAACCTGTTGGCACCTGACGTCATGGGCAGACCTGTGTCCTCTGCTCTCTCCTCACCATCCTCCTGCAGCTCCTCTCCATCATCACCTGTGCGTCACCACCTTGTGCCTAACAGTGAGTTGAACTTGTTTTCTGTCTGTGTTTTCTGTTTTTATTGCAGGTCATGACCCTGCTTTAACTTCACATGTTCATGTTTGTGTCTCTTTCAACAGACAAAACCTGTTGGCACCTGACCTCATGGGCAGACCTGTGTCCTCTGCTCTCTCCTCACCATCCTCCTGCAGCTCCTCTCCATCATCACCTGTGCGTCAACACCTTGTGCCTAACAGTGAGTTGAACTTGTTTTCTGTCGGTGTTTTCTGTTTTTATTGCAGGTCATGACCCTGCTTTAACTTCACATGTTCATGTTTGTGTCTCTTTCAACAGACAAAACCTGTTGGCACCTGACGTCATGGGCAGACCTGTGTCCTCTGCTCTCTCCTCACCATCCTCCTGCAGCTCCTCTCCATCATCACCTGTGCGTCACCACCTTGTGCCTAACAGTGAGTTGAACTTGTTTTCTGTCTGTGTTTTCTGTTTTTATTGCAGGTCATGACCCTGCTTTAACTTCACATGTTCATGTTTGTGTCTCTTTCAACAGACAAAACCTGTTGGCACCTGACCTCATGGGCAGACCTGTGTCCTCTGCTCTCTCCTCACCATCCTCCTGCAACTTCTCTCCATCATCACCTGTGCTTCAACACCTTGTGCCTAACCCTGTCATGTATCCACATCAATGACTGCTGCCAAAACAGGAAAACACACCTGACCTGATGGACAGACCTGCTCTCATCAAGACCACACACCTGACCTGAACTCACATCTGGACTCCCATGTACCCATCATTCAGTGTTTCCCCTACCATTATACAAGCGGGGTGCGCCACCCCGTCAACAGAACTGAGCACCCCGCCTACCAGACCAAACTTGACCCACCCACCCAGCACTGGCATTGCACTAAGCTAGCAGCACAAAATACAGGCTCTCTAGCTAAAAAGCTAAAGGGAGCGCTCACGTTGCCTCTCCCCTCGTGCTGAATGCCCCCTGCCCCTACAAGCTGCACTCAGACGTGTCCGTCCCCCGTCAACAAAAATCATGGATGAGATGAGCACTCCGCCATGGCAAGTTAACTAGGGGAAACACTGCATCATTCATGGTTGAATCATTGCTCAATGGCTAAGCTGTTCCATCTGATCCATGAGAACCACCTAATAAGCCTGTCTACCTCAACTTCAATCAAAGTAAGGGAATTTTCGATGCTTTTTTTGTGCTGCTTCTAGCTTTTTAAAGTTCCTGGACTGTACACTAAGGCACTGGTTTTTCATACATGATGGTTGCAACATGTTTCTGATGGATGTCAATTGCTCCTGATGATGTGATTTGATAATGATAGTTGAAAACTGTTTATGATGGATACCAATTGCTCCTGATGGTTGAGAAATGTTTATGATGGATCTGCTTTGCTAATGATGGTTGAGAACTGTTTCTGAAACGACACTGAAGTTGTTTATGTGTGAACACATGTTGGATCACCAGATTTCTCGCTCCATGTTTTAAAAGGAGGATTAGCTGAAAGTATTTTGTTAGATCACCAGATTTCACGCTCCATGTTTTAAAAAGGAGGATCTGAATGTATTTATGTAGGATCACCAGATTACTCGCCCCTGAAAGAGGGTTAGTTTTACTAGAACTTCATACTGAATATGTGACCCATCACATCATCAAACGGGGGTTAAAGTCAAATTTGGTCAAAATGACCTACAAGCAAACATATATATTACTGACTTTTAGAAATACATTTTCTTACTTAGATCATCCTGACAAATTCATCGTGTTGTCTTAATAATCAGGAAAATGGTTTGATATTTGGTGTGAAGATTTTATTTCAGATATTTAATTTAAACCATTTGATAAGTTATTCATTCATCTTATTTACTATCTAAATTTACGCAAACCACTTTGAAAAATAAACCCATTTGATGTGATGGGTCACAAATTTATTATTCAGCTTCTTTTGTTGGATTTGATTTAAGAATTGTGGACATTTTTAAATAAAACTTGAAAGATTTCATTTGTGCAATGGAGATTTATTTAGCCAACTTAAATTTCTCATTACAATGAGAGTATTGTACAGGTACTTGTATTTGAAAGCTAGAAATCATGGCAAAACACATTTCATTTGATTTATGTTCAAGCTGGACTTTTAAGTTTAAAGAAAGGGACCATGTAGTTTGGAATAGTTCACATTTTTAGTTTGGAAAAAATAAACATTTGAGTTTTCTTTCTTATAACTGTTATAAGAAAGAAAACTCAAATGTTTATTTTTTCCAAACTAAAAATGTGAACTATTCCAAACTACATTGAACAATTCATTGAACATGAACAATCAAAATAGATTCAAAGTTATTTATTCATCTACTGAACAATGTTTTTAACCTCCCAGAGAGAACAATTGCAAACAAACAAAAGTACACTTGTGTTTGTTTGCAATTGTTCTCTCTGGGAGGTTAAAAACATTGTTCAGTAGATGAATAAATAACTTTGAATCTATTTTGATTGTTCATAATTTGCACTAAAATGTATGAATCCATATTATTATAATAATAATAATAATAATAATTATGGAATGTTCTAAGAAAGTTCTAGCAGAACGTTCTCACCTAACGTTCTGAGAACCACGAGAAAACTCCACACCAGAACGTTCTCAGAACGTTAGGAGGGAACGTTCCCGTAACCTAAAAATAACGTTCTCAGAACGTTCTCACCTAACGTTCTCAGAACGTTCTCAGAACGTTCTACCTAACGTTCTGAGAACCACGAGAAAACTCCACACCAGAACGTTCTCAGAACGTTAGGAGGGAACGTTCCCGTAACCTAAAAATAACGTTCTCAGAACGTTCTTCTGTTACTTGGGCAGTAGACCTGAGCGTCCTGGCTTTACGCCACTCTACGCGCGCATTCTGTGCGCACGCGTTCGCTGGCACAGCTCTGCTTTCTTTCTCACGTTAAATGCTCGCGTTTTCGCTCCAAATCCTTGTTGTAATGTGAGCAGCTGCGCGCAGAGGGGACAAACTGAGGTCGCTGATTGGTCACTTGCTGACACGCCTACTGAAATGATTGACAGCTCAGTGAGAGAACTCAAGAGAACTCATCATGAGCAACCCGCTGCGGTGTTTCTACTTTATATGTTATAAAAAGTTCTAAGAAATAAAAATAAAAACAGGGAGCACTTTTCCTGCAGCCCACAACCCACCAGGAAATATTTAAAACCTCGCGCAGCCAGGTAGGACATGAATTCATCCATTTCAGTCATCGAGTGAACGGAGGAAGAAGCGATTACTTGACTTTTGGCAAAAAAACAAAAGAAAAGGCCCGATCAGTGAAAAGAAGAGGAATTTAATTCATTTGTGTAACATACAAAACAGTCCAGCGCCGGGGAAGTTTATGGTCAGACACCGCGCAAGCGTGCGCGGTCGTAAAAAAAGCTTTGCGCGTTCGTGCCCTGAGGGGCTACGCGGGGCTACGCTTTTGCCTCAGCGTACGTACGTCGTACAGAGGCATACAGGGAGTACGCGCAGGTCTACCGGGGCCTTAATGTTCTTTAAAAAAAACAAAAGCATAAATTAACCACTAGGTGTCACTGTTGGACCAATGAACAAGGAGAATTTAGTAGTTATTTACACTACTAAATCATGGAACTTCAATAACTTCAGTTGATAAAATAATGTGCTTGATGGATGACAGTACAGGTAGTCCCCGACTTACGAGCGCTCTTACATACGAGGTTCCGGACTTACGAGCTGGCAAATTTTTGGAAAAAACGCAAAAAAACCCGAGTTTTTCTGTGTTTTTTCACCACAGTTCGTTAGCTAAACATGTGGACACACGTTTCCGATCATTTTTATGCACTCATAAGCAGTTTTTCGATGAAAAACGAGTGTTTGTAGTTGCGCTAGGAAAACCATTCCAACTTACGAGCGAAAATCCGGACTTACGAGAACATGTGCTTCGTGTTCCGACGTACAAATTTCCGGTTTACGAGCAACTCATAAGTACGGAACTCGCTCGTAAGTCGGGGACTACCTGTAATGCTTTCTAGTGATAATCCTTACAACTCTTTTCTGTAATACAAAAACAGGCTTTGTAATTGTTTTACACACTTTCCCCCAAACATCAATACAATTGATTAAGTGTGGAACAATGATTGTGTTATACAACAAATACAGAGCTTTATCATTCAATAGGTCTCTGACTTTGTACAGTACTGCAATCAATTTAGCTATTTTTATTCTTACAGAATTTATGTGTTGTTTCCATGTCAGTTTGTCATCAATGATAACACCCCAAAACTTCACCTCATTCACTTTACAAATCTCAACACCCTCAATTTTGAATGGAACATCAACAGTTTTCTTTTTTATTACTATAAGAACATTTCCCCTGATGTTTTGTCTGCTGATCTTCACACCCTGACCGCTGTTAATCACTCATCTGCAGATGACTCTGTGGATTACTACAACCAATCTCTCCAGGAGCTTCTGGACCTACATGCTCCCCTGAAGTCAAGACTGGTGTCTTTCTCCCGTTCAGCCCCCTGGTACACTGATGAGCTGCGCAGGATGAAGGCAACTGGCCGTGCTATTGAGAGACGTGTAAAATCATCTGGTCTCTCTGTGCACAAGCAAGCGTACAAAGAACATCAGAAAGCGTACGCCTATTCGCTTAAAGAAGCACGCTCCAAATATTATTCCAACATCATCAACACCTGCCCTGGAAACTCTAAACAGCTCTTCTCCACAATAACTCATCTGCTTAATCCCATTAAACAAACTCATGAGGACTCTGTTCAAAAATGCAACCTGTTCCTCTCATCATTTAAAAACAAAGTTGACACTATCAGATCTCAGCTCCACAACCTCCCTGATCTTAGTGTACCATCTACCCGTCTGCTTTCTGGGACCCTGAGCAGCTTTGATGAAGTTGTTCAGAGTGAGGTGGAGACCATCCTCAAGAAAATGAAGCCTTCATCCTGCGCCCTGGATCCCTTCCCCTCGTCTCTCATAAAATCCAATCACTCTGCAATAAGCCCATTAATCACACAAATAATAAACAAGTCTCTACAATCTGGTCATGTTCCATTGCCTCTAAAAACTGCCATCATTAGGCCTCTTCTGAAAAAATCTAATTTGGATCCCGACATTTTTTCTAATTACCGCCCAATTTCCCACCTCCCATTTCTGTCCAAAGTGCTGGAGAAAGCAGTTGCTGCTCAGCTGCAGGACCACCTACAACAACACTCCCTGTATGAGAAATTCCAGTCTGGATTCAGAGCAGCTCACAGTACTGAGACTGCACTGCTGAGAGTAACAAATGATGTCCTCATGGCTGCTGACACTGGTTCTCCCTCCATCCTTGTCCTCCTTGACCTCACTGCAGCCTTCGACACTGTGGACCATAATATCCTCCTCCACCGTCTTCATGTGGAGGTCGGTCTCTGTGACATTGTCCTGGACTGGTTCAGATCTTTCCTCTCCGATAGGCTGGAATGTGTTAGCCTTGGCAATGCCACTTCCCAGACAGTCGGTGTCTCCTGTGGTGTCCCTCAGGGGTCAGTTCTGGGGCCCCTGCTGTTTTCCCTCTACATGCTGCCTTTAGGTCAAATTATCAATCAGTTCAACATTTCTTTTCACTGCTATGCCGACGACACACAGCTTTACATCAGGACTGGAACATCATCATCATCCCTATCTCCGTCTTCACTCACTGTTCTCTCTGCCTGCCTGGAGGAAATAAAGGCATGGATGAATCAGAATTTTCTTCAATTAAACTGCTCGAAGACTGAGGCCATATTGATTGGCACCCCTCACCAGATACAAACATCAACTTTAACAACAATCTCCTTCTCTGGTCAAGACATCCCCCTCTCCACCTCTGTTACAAATCTTGGAATAAAAATGGACTCTCATCTTACATTTGAAAATCACATTAAGCATCTGTTTAAAACCTGCTTCTTCCATCTTCGAAACATCTCCAGACTTCGCCCTTCTCTGACTTTTCCTGATGCTGAGAAACTCGTCCATGCCTTTGTCTCCTCCAGGCTCGACTACTGCAACTCCCTGTTTATTGGTATCCCTGGCAAAAACCTTCAGAAACTTCAATACATTCAAAACAGTGCAGCAAGGATTCTGTTGAGAGTTCGTAAATTTGAACATATTACACCCATTCTCCATAACCTCCATTGGCTTCCTGTCACCTACAGAATTCAGTACAAAACTGCTCTCATTACCCATCAATGCTTGCACGGCACTTCACCTGACTATCTAAAGGACATTCTTGCACCATATTCATCCACCCGGTCTCTACGATCACAGAACAGTAATTTCCTTCATATTCCTCGGACCAAATTGAGGACCATGGGAGACCGAGCATTCTGTGTGGCTGCCCCCCGCCTGTGGAACTCCCTCCCTGATGACCTGAGAGCTCCACAGTCACTGGTTGACTTTAAAAGCAGCATAAAGACCTTTCTTTTTAAGCAAGCCTATTCTGCCTCCACATGATTTTATCTTTGATCTTAGCTGATATCATTATTGATTTTACTTGATTTTATCACTTGTTTTATTTTATTTATTTTTTAAGCAAGCCTAATCTGCATCCACATGATTTTATCTTTGATCTTAGTCGATATTATTATTGATTTTATCACTTGTTTTATTTTGATCTTTGCTTTATTACACTTTGTAGCACTTTGAGATTTTTATTAATGAAAAGTGCATTATAAATGGAATTCATTATTTATTATTATAAAATAAATAACTTTGGTCCAAGTACAGAGACTTGAGGAACTCCACATGTGATATTACAGAGGTCAGATCTTACATCATTTATCTGTACAAACTGTTTCCTATCTTTCAAATAGCTAGATACCCACTGTTCTGCATTTAACCCAATCACCACCAGGTGGCAGCGAGCAGCAATAGAAAGCGCGCCGGGGAGCAGTAGTGATTAGATGTGCTGCTCAAACACACCACTGCTGGTCCTCTAATACCATATTTGTTCAATTTTTCAAGGAGAATGGTGTGGTCAATAGTATTGAATGCTTTTTTTAAATCAACAAAAATACTGACAATATTGTTTTTGATCGACAGCAGTAGTTATTTGTTCCATTAATTCCATGAGAGCCATTGATGTAGTTTTTTGCTCTGAACCCATACTGACTGTTGCTTAGAATATTTTGTTTATCTATAAATTGATCTAGTCTGTTCACAAATAGTTTTTCAAGAATTTTTGAAAACTGGTAACAAGGATATAGGTCTATAATTGTTGAACACACATTTATCACCAAAAGAGGAACTACCTTAGCTACTTTCATATTATCAGGAAATATTCCTGTTGAAAATGATAAATTACATATATATGTAAACGGCTCAATAACACGACTCATTATGTCCTTTACAAACATCATATCCATATCCACCCAGTCTTTTGATCTCTTGTCTGTAAGATTTTTTACTACATTCATTATTTCCTCTTTGTCAGTTCCATTTAGGTTTAGGTTCTAGAACAACATATGCTCCCATCTAGACATCATCTCTTTCAGGGAAGACCCTGCATTTTTCAACAAGATAATGCCAGACCACATTCTGCAGCAATCACAACATCATGGCTACGTAGGAGAAGGATCCGGGTACTGAAATGTCCAGCCTGCAGTCCAGATCTTTCACCTATAGAGAACATTTGGCGCATCATAAAGAGGAAGGTGCGACAAAGAAGGCCCAAGACGATTGAACAGTTAGAGGCCTGTATTACCATACCATAGCCTATAGGGGTGGGTGATATGGCTCAAAATTATATTGTGATATTTCAGAGCATTATCACGATAACGATAAATTTTGTGATATAACCAAAAAAAAAATAATAATAATAATCAAATTTATTTATTTGACAAAATTAACTTAACATGTTGCTTTGCAGTATTATATAATTTTTTAAAAAACAACAAGGTGTAATTTTACTGAAATTACTTTATTTAGTAAAGTATTAAGTCTCCAAGTATAAAAATGATCTGTTATTTAGATTGAAAAAGTCGGCACAAAATATAGATCAACAAAATCCACCACAAAAACTAAAGTGCATGTGTAGTTTCCTAAAACAACTAAATAAAATGAAGCTTAAGATCTGTTGAGCATTTAAATGAAACCTACAACAAAATATATGTTGCCTTTAAATGAAGTATAACTTCCAGAACTTGTAATAAGGTGATCAGCTGACCCTGAAGCTTGTTCCTGTTTCAGCTTCCTCTGTTCCTGCAAGAACGTGTCATTCCTCTGATTCGTTTTTTAAACTGATTTGTCTCTGATCACCTGTCTCATGGACTGACTATGGAGCTGCGCATGTTTGTAACGAGATGCAGCACCGGCTGCTCAGAGCGGGGGTAGACATTTGAGCTGTCTCTACCTGCAGTTTAGTGCAGGGGGAGAGACAGCTGAGACGCGCACACGTGGTTTGTTTTTAGCATTTCAGCAGTAACTAATTAGCGTTACACCAGTAGGGGTGGGCGATATGGCTCAAAAATTATATTGTGATATTTCAGAGCATGATCACGATAACGATAAATTTCGTGATATAACAAAAACAAACAAAAAAATCAAATTTATTTATTTGACAAAATTAACTTAACATGTTGCTTTGCAGTATTATATAAAATTTTAAAAAAACAACAAGGGGTAATTTTACTGAAATTACTTTATTTGGTAAAGTATTCAGTCTCCAAGTATAAAAATAAAAAAAATAAAAATGATCTGTTATTTAGATTGAAAAAGTCTACACAAAATATAGATCAACAAAATCCACCACAAAAACTAAAGTGCATGTGTAGTTTCCTAAAACAACTAAATAAAATGAAGCTTAAAATCTGTTGAGCATAAATGAAACCTACAACAAAATATATGTTGCTTTTAAATGAGCTATAACTTCCAGAACAAGGTGATCAGTTGACCCTGAAGCTTGTGGTGTTTCAGCTTCATCTGTTCCTGCAGGAATGATTCATTTTTCTGATTAATTTTTTTAAAACTGATCTGTCTCTGATCACTTGCCTCGAGAGACAGCTGAGCTGCGCATTTGTAACGACAGTTTAGAGCGAGGGAGAGACGCAGCCCGCACAGCACACGCAGCTCAGAGCGGGGCGGGGGGAGACAGTGGATCTGGCAGCTCAGAGCGGGGCGGGGGGAGACAGTGGATCTGTCTTTACCTGTGCAGTTTAGAGCAGTGGGGAGAGACAGCTGAGACGCGTTGTTTGTTTTTAACATTTTAGCTAGCTAGTATTGCACGCAGACTGGTGTAAGTGGGGTGCGCAGTTCGGTTTGGTTGCTTGAAGCGCTCGGATATTAAGGAGCGGGGCGCCCTGACGTATTACGTCATGAAATTAGCATATGATATAACTTTTTTGCCCGGGCAAGCTTTTTTTTACCGGTATTACTGGGAACGATATATGGCCCAGCCCTATACACCAATAGAGACTGGTGGAGGGGAGGTGCGCAGTTGTTTGAAGCGCTCGGTTGTTAAGGGGGCGGGGCGCCCTGAAGTATTACGTCATGAAATTAGCATATCATGATATAACTTTTTTGCCCGGGCAAGCTTTTTTTTTAACCGGTATTATTGGGAATGAAATGATATGGCCCAGCCCTAATACCATACAATTTTATTTATAAAGCACTTTAAACAGTGACAAGGCCAAACCAAAGTGCTGTACAAACAAACAAACAACAGGCAACACACACAATGAAGTACAAAAAATAGACAACAAAATAAAAGTACAATGCAGATCATAATAAAACGACCAAACACAGATCAGCTGGTGTTGAAAGCAACAGAATAGTAATGGGTAGGGGTGCGAATCTCTCAGTGTCTGGAGAATCAATTCGATTCCGATTTTTGATGCACCGATTCGATTAAAAATCGATTTCCGATTCGAAAACGATTTTCATTCCAGGATCGATTTTCGATTAAGAATCAATTTTCGATTCTGAAACAATCTTCATAATAATAATAATAATAATGAATTCAATTTATAACGCACTTTTCATTAATGAAAATCTCAAAGTGCTAAGTACTATCTTCAATTGAAATCATGAAAAGATTAAACAATAATGTAAACAAATAAAACGTTTATTTAAAACAATAATGTATGCTTGTAGCAAACATGTCAAATAATACAGTATAAATACAACGGCCTGAATCGTGAGCAGATGGGTATATGAATAGAATGCAGCAGCTTTAATCGGGTCCCGGAGGTCACTGGTGCCTATATCCAACAGTCACTGTGCGAGAGGCAGGGGACACCCTGGACATGTCTCCAGTCCATCACAAATAATTCAAAATACTGTACAAACGTCAACAAAGATTGCAGCCTACTGTTTTGCATAAACATTTAAAGGTAGGGTCTGCGATATTTGAACACTCTGGGACTTAGAAATATTTTCAGCGCAGAAAAGCATTCTGCTCCCTCCCCTCAGAGCCATACAGTATATGGCTCAGTCGGTGCTCCGCTGAACTTGGGATCTGCTCCGCCCCCTGCTACTGTCTGCTCAGAGCCGCTGCGATATTCTGTGTTTATGTTAATAAAACCTTCTAATAAAATAAAATAAAAACCATGGAGCGCTAGTCCTACAACACAAAATCCAGCAGAAATCATCAGAGGTTCACGAAGCAACGTTTGGACATGATTTAATTCGCTCGTGACTTCCTCATGTCTGTCAGCGCTGGTCTGGAATGTCTGGAATGCTCCGCCCCCAGTACATGTCCTGTCTCTGCGCTCCGAAGTTCTGTGTTTATATGATAATATAACTGTTTAAAAAATATAATAAAACCATGAATCACTCATCCAACAACACAAAAACCAGAAGAAATCAGCAGAGGTTCACGAAGCAACGTTGGACATGTTTTAATTCGCTCGTGAGTCGTGACAAATCCATTTCCTCATTCCTGTCAGTGAAGGATGAAGCGATCACTTGACTTTTGGCAAAAAAACTAAATAAAAGTCCAGCTCTGGGATAAAGAAGGGATATTTAATACATTTTGTGTCACATAAAAAACAGTCCTGCATCGCTTTGCAATCCTTTGAATGAGAACGAGCTGCGGCTGGGACAGGTGGGGGCGTGGGTTGGGGCGTGACAAACAACTCTGTTTTTATTGGCTGTCAGTGTCCGGGTCACTCTTGTGTTTTCAGTGTTTTTATAAATGCTGATAGAGAAGCAAGGGGACTATAGTTTTTTTCAGAGATTACTTTGTCTAACATCAGTCTGTTAATAGATAGTGACAGAGTGAAGATATATGTTAAAAATATATTGTTTGAAAAGTTACAGACTACCGTATTCGCCGGAGGAAAATACGCTCCGGTGTTTAATGCGCTTTGTCCAATTATTAATAATAAACCAGAAAAAAACGTACACAATACGCCCCGGTGTTTAATACGCGTCATCACCACGCGACGCGTCAGCGCCTCATTTGCCCTAATCAAGATGGCGGCGACAGAAGCAAGCGAGTACGAAGATCTTCACAAGGAAACACGGTAAAACAATTATTTCTTTGCGAGAAAAAATATATTTCTTAGCTGACTTCATAGCAGACGTGCTTCTGAGCTTAACGAAATGTTCAAATCAGCTGGATTTTTAAAAAAAAGTTCGCTGACTTTTATGCAGGCGCCAGGCGGGTCAAACCGGACACTTTCTTCTTTTAAATTTAGCTAAATAAACGCTTAAAAAATATATTTCTTACCTCACTATAGCAGATGGGCTCCTGAGCTGAACCAAATGTGAAATCAGCTGGATTTAAAAATCTGCGGTGTGGTTTATGAGTGGTATCTTGCAAACAAAAACAGCTACATCCACAGCAGGGAGCGGGCAGCGACAGAGTCAGTCCGACCAAAGGAGGCTTTTTTCGGACACATGCAAGTAGAAACTTCTGGAAGTGGCCCCTCTTCCTCTTCACTCTCTGAGTCCTCTGCTGGCTGCTGCCCACAGCGCCCGTATAGCGGCCGAAACTGGTACTGCACCATTTTCGCCAAAAATGAAAAACGAAGAATCAGAGCGAAAAATGAGTCTAAAAATATGGGAAAAAATCCATAAATAATACTCTTCGGTGTTTAATACGCTGGACATTCAAATGAGCAAAAATACGGCGTATTATAGACCGGTTTTTACGGTACTGTACATTACAATGTTACATACCCCACCTTTAACTCAAAATAAAATTGACTTCAAAATCATATTGCATTCATCCATGTTTCAAATGTGTATGGATGAATTTTGTTTTAAAGATTTGTTTGGTAAATCTTTTCAACAAAAGCCATCTATCCATCATCTTTACCCGCTTTATATATGCTTTGTATATGTGTATGTCCTGTACAGTACATATTTCAGATCTGACAATAAAGTTGACTTTGACTTTATCCTTATCGGGTCCTGGAGGTCACTGGTTCGGGTCAGATTTCTTTATCTTTTGGGTTTTAATGTTAAAAAAAATAATAATAATAATTTTTTTTAAATAAAATTTAAAAAAATTAAAAAATCGATTTTGGGGCTTTTAGAATCGATTCTGAATCGCCAGGACTAAGAAAATCCATTAAAAAAAATCATTTTTCTCCTGCACCCCTAGTAATGAGTCTTTAAACGAGATTTGAAAACCGAGAGGGAGGGGGCCTGTATGACGAGCATTAGTAATAGACATGAATGGGAGAGCATTCCTATTTCTAAACTTGAGAAACTGGTCTCCTCTGTCCCCAGACATCTGTTGAGTGTTGTAAGAAGAAGGGGGGATGTCACACAGTGGTAAAAATGGACTTGTCCCAACTTTTTTGGGATTTGTTGACGCCATGAAATTTTGAAACAACATATTTTCCCTTAAAATGATATATTCTCTCAGTTAAACTTATGATCTGTGATTTGTGTTCTATTCTGAATAAAACTTTAGATGTTGGAACCTCCACATCATTGCATTCAGTTTTTATTCACAATTTGTTTAATGTCCCAACTTTTTTGGAATCCGGTTTGTAAAAGTTTCATCCTTAAAGCTTAACTGTGGATTTTCATGTGCCGATTCAAATGACTCTTACTCCCATAACTTTTCCCACATGTCTTGCAGAAATGACGTCTTTTTTTATGTGTGCGTGTGTGTTTTGAAAGAGCAGCCTTTTCAGAGAAGGTTTTTCCACAAGCTTTACAAAAGAATGGTTTGTCTTCTGAGTGATTTTTCTCGTGTTTTGATAAAGAACTGCTACTGCTGAAACGTTTACCACAGGTTGTACAGGTGTAGGGCTTCTCACCAGTATGACTTGTCATGTGTCGCGATAAATGACTCCTTCTAAAAAAGCCTTTCCCACAGGTTTGACAAAGAAACAATGTTTCTCCAGTGTGAATTTTTGTGTGCCGACTTAAATGGCTTTTTGTGTGCCGACTTAAATGGCTATGTCTGTTAAATTTTTTACCACAGGTCTTGCATGAATGTGGCCTCTCACCTGTATGAATTAACTTGTGGTTTTTGAAAGCTGGGCTATTAGAAAATCTTTTCCCACAAGTTTCACAAAAGTAGGGCTTCTCACCAGTGTGAGTTCTGGTGTGGATCATGAAACCACTTCTAAATCTGAAAACCTTTCCACACGTTTTGCAAGAATATGGTGTTTCATCAGTATGGGTTCTCATGTGGAGCTGCATATTACTTTTACTTCGAAAACTTTTCTGACATACAGTGCAGGAATATGGTCTCTCACCTGTGTGAGTAATGTGATGTCGCTTCAGTAAACTGGCCGTATGAAAGGTTTTTCCACAAATGTTACATTTTAACAACCCATTACTGGTTTTAGAGCTTTCTTCCTGATCTCGGCTCTTCGCTTCAAAAACAGTGTCTTTTCTATTTGATTCTGTTTTTTTGTTAGAAGTTTCTTTATCAGTTTGACTCACTATACAGGTCTTCTGTTTTAAAACCAGCAGTTCTTCCTCCTGACTGATGCAGAGCTCTTTGTGTTCCTCTTTAATCTGTGAAGGTTCTGATTCTTCAATTTCTATATTAATCCAAGGAAATTCTGGTTCCTTAAATTCCTCTTTAATCAGTGGAAGTTCTGGTTCCTTTAGATCTTTTTTAATCTGTGGAGGTTCTGGTTCTTCATTTTCCATTTTAATCCATGGAAGTTCTAGTTCCTTAAATTCCTCTTTAATCCGTGGAGGCTCTGGTTCCTCACGTTTCTGTTTGATCCGTGGAAGTTCTGGTTCCTTTAGATCTTTCTTAATCTGTGGAGGTTCTGGTTCTTCATTTTCTATTTTAATCCATGGAAGTTCTAGTTCCTTAAATTCCTCTTTAATCTGTGGAGACTCTGGTTCCTCAAGTTCCTCTTTAATCTGTGGAGGTTCTGGTTCTTCATTTTCTATTTTAATCCATGGAAGTTCTAGTTCCTTAAATTCCTCTTTAATCTGTGGAGGTTCTGGTTCTTCATTTTCTATTTTAATCCAGGGACGTTCTGGTTCCCTAAATTCCTCTTTAATCCGTGGAGGCTCTGGTTCCTCAAGTTTCTCTTTGATCCATGGAGGTTCTGGTTCTTCAAGTTCCTCTGTAAATTCCTGAGATTCTGGCTCTCTCTGGTCCATCCTGGAGTTGCTGTCCTGGTTACAAAGCTGCTGCTCAGTACAAATCTCCTTACAAAGAAAATGTGGGAGTTCTGGGAAAAAAAGAAAAGGCAAGCGATTAAAACATTTTACAGATTTGAGTGAAATTTTAAATTTGCAAAAGAGAATTATTCTTTAGATCAGGGGTGCCCAGTAAGATGATCACGATCTACTAGGGATGCACCATCCACATTTTTTTTACTTCCGATCCGATTCCCAATACCTAAATCTGGATACCGATACCATTCTGATATCACAGTGTTTCCCCTACCATTACACAAGCGGGGTGCACCACCCCGTCAGCAGAACCGAGCACCCCACCTACCAAACCAAACTTGCCCCCACCCCACCCCACACCCCCGGCACTGACATAGCACTAAGCTAGCAGCACAAAATACAGGCTCTCTAGTTAAAAAACTAAAGGCAGCGCTCACGTTGCCTCTTCTTTCAAGTTGAACACCCCCACACACACTCAAAAACTATTAAAGTGTCTGTGACATCATCTTTCTACTTTGCATAAAATATTACAAGATATATATCTTGTATCATTCAACTATGTTCGTTTTTGCAAACAAAATGATAAATTAATGAAAAATCCTTTCAAAGTGAGTTTAAAATTAAAAACCGTGTTTCTTCACGGGACGTCCGACTACACACAAATGCAACATCTGTGACGTAGGATGAAAAACCTAATTTCGCGGCTGCAATGATAACGCATGCGCATTCTCTGCCAGTTCACCTTTTTTTTGTATAACTTGAAAAATGCCGTTACGTTGTGTCGCATTTGGGTGTTCTAATATCATCAGTGAACAAGTGAGCCTTTTCACTTTCCCAAAAGATGAAATACTTCGTCAAGTATGGAATAAATAAAGCTGCCCCCCCTCGGAGCTCCCTCGCTTCCTGAAAAGGTAAAACTCAAATAAATACGGGTGCAGACCTAAATTAGAACCTGCTGTTTCTTGTTCATCTAACTTTCTGCTTCCCAAACTGAAGACAAATCGCTCAAATCTTCACTTAGATTGATAAATTAGTCGGTTTATTTATTGTCCGCCATGAATATGTAAAAGGGGCGCTCTAAAGACGTTCTTCATCCTACGTCACAGATGTTGCATTCGCGTGTAGTCAGATGTCCCGTGAAGAAACACGGTTTTTAATTTTAAACTCACTTTGAAAGGAATTTGCATTAATTTATCATTTTGTTTGCAAAAACGAACATAGTTGAATGATACAAGATATATATCTTGTAACATTTTATGCAAAGTAGAAAGATGATGTCACAGACACTTTAACAGCGCATAACTCAAACGTGTTGCACTACGCTAACAGCGTGCAATACATGAACTCTAGCTAAAAGCCAAAGGCGCCTCTTCCCTCATGCTGAATACCCCCGCCCCTGCTCAAAAACTGTTGGTACAAGCTGTGCTCATGCCTCGTACCCACTGCCCCCTTTGTCGAGCGGCCGAAGCGGCCGGTTTACATTCAAAGTCTATGGAGGAGACGCGTGGAGTCACGGCGAACAAGGAAGCGGCGAGATTCAACTGATCGAAGCGGCGCGGCGGCAGCCTGCACACGCACGCGCGCGTCGCCGTCGAGCCGCCGACGTCCCAAATGTTGATCTCTGGCGGCTCGACGCATCCGGCAAACAGTCGGGAGAGCCTCGCTATCTGATTACACAACCACAACGGACTTTTTAAACTCACCGGATCGAGCCTCCAGGAATTGGACCCAAACTCCGGTAAGAAACGTGGCATTTTTACAGTTGCTGCTGACAGGCTGCTGTCCTCTCCAGTGTAGATCACCCCAAACATAAAAAAAAGTTTTAATCTCATCGAAGACCGTCGGAGGTGCAGTTAAAACAACAACTGAACCCGGAAAACAAGCCAGAGACCCCTCCCTCTGCTACCCCCTAGTGTACGTCATCAGACGGTGTTCAGTGGTTCAGTGGGACCGTGACCAGCGGCCAAAAGGGGACGGCAGGCGCGTTTCGAGTTGTGCAGTGGGTAAGAGGCATCAGACTTGTCTCCAGCCGCAACACCCACCCCCCATTCCTGTCAACAAAAATCATGGATGAGATGAGCACCCTGCCATGGCAAGTTAACTAGGGGAAACACTATCATCATCTTTTTTTTTTTCATTCCACCTTTATTTATACAGGTTAATCCCATTGAGCCTCAGGGACTCAAAGAGATACCTGATTTTTTAACAAAGATTGATGACAACAGTGGACAACAATGACAACAATAGACAATCACAAAAAATGACTACAAAAAAATAAACATTTTAACAAGTTAAAATAAAATGGCAACCATTATTGATTTTATATGAGGCTGTAATAACCTCTCAAGTACAATTTGTACAAATATATGCATGCATGTCCAAAAAGGCAACTTGAGGTAAGTTTTATTAATGTTGGATAAGTTTCAAAGTTAGAATTAAATCCTGCTAACAGAAAACATGTTTTTTTTTCTCCAAGCTTTAAAGTGGATATTAAAGTGATTACTTTAAGTGTTTGTTTAAAGTTATTTTAAATATTTTTTAAATAAGAGGCAGACATTATGTAATTTTTTTTTTCTTTCTGCACACTTTGTATTCAATGTTTTTTTTCTCCTTTTTGGTGAATTTGTTGTTTCTTTTGTTTCTTTTAAATGAATTAATAAAAAAAAAAATGTAATGGCTTTAAACATCTGCTAAGTTCAAGGCATATACCAACACAGACATGTCCTGTGCTCAGTCTGCCCCTCCTCCAAGATGGGCAGACTGAGCGGGGCAGATCAAGAACGGCTGAACAAAACCAGACTGCCTGCTTCGAACTGAACGAGAAAAACAAACTGCTGAAGCCACGGAGCTCGAATATCCAATGTAAAACTAACTTTACCGCAGTTTAACGTGGTGCTATATTTGATTAAGTTCGTTGTGTTGTAGGTCGCGATGGAGCTTCCTCCTCTCGGTACAGTGGACCCGCGCCATGACAGTGGAAAAGGGCCTTTTAAGTAGGGAGGCCCAGACTTCCCTCTCCCCAGCCACTTGGGTCAGCTCCTCCGGGGGATCTCTGAGATCTCGTTCTTTTGGTCACAACTCAAAGCTCATGACCATAGATCAGGGTAGGAACGTAGATCGACCGGTAAATTGAGAGCTTCGCCTTTTGACTCAGCTCTCTCTTCACCACGACAGATCGGTACAGCGCCCACTTCACTGCAGAGGCTGTACCTATCCACATATCAATCTCACGCTCCATTTTCCCCTCATTCGTGAACAAAACCCCAAGATACTTCAACTCCTCCACTTGGGGCAGGACCTCCGACACGGAGACGACATTCTACCCCTTTCCGGCTCAAGACAAACAAAAAGTCACAAATCTGGGAGTGATAATGGATCCTTCCATGAAACTCAACAGCCATGTAAATATGATCGTTAAATCCTGTTTTTTCCAGCTGAGGCGACTGTCTAAGCTGAAGCCCATACAGTATTATCAAAAAATAACCTGGAGACAGTAATTCACTTATTTATTACATCTAGGACTCTTATGTTAGAATGCTGTTCATCGACTTCAGCTCGGCATTCAACACCATCATCCCCCAACAGCTCATCCTTAAACTGGACAGTCTGGGGCTGAACACCTCAATGTGTAACTGGCTGCTAGACTTCCTGACCGGGAGACCACAGACAGTACGGATCGGGAGTAGGGCTGTGCAATATGACGATATATATCGTGGGGACGATAGAAACGTGTCTATCGTGCTACTTTCCTTCCATCGTCTCTATCGTGATAAATAAGAATAAAGAAATAACTGTCGCAAAGAAGCTTCATATTGTGGTTTTGCGAGATGACGGCGCTGCTTTATGTTTGACGCACGCGCGGGTTTGCGACACATGCTTTACGTTGTTAAACTCGACAGCAACAGAGCCACAGGGGCATGGCGCCGGTGTCACAACAAGGAGAAAACAGCTGCACAGGCAGTCCAAGAGGAAGAACTTTTACCAAAAAGAGGGGGCAGCTCACCTTGTTAGCTTCCATTATTTCGCTCCGCTGAAACTCTGAGACAAAATGGATCCAGAGGACACGAACCAAAGTCCAACCGAGTCCGAACTCGGGTCCAGTTAACCAATACAAAACAGACCAGAGACACAACAGAACCGCAATCAAACGCAACGTTTTCTCTTTTCTGTTTCTTGCTTTTACTCCAAAACATAGATATATACACTAGATAAGCTGAGGAGGAGTCAGCGGCGTCGTCAAGCGGCGGCCATCTTGCCACAGACAACAACATTAGCTGCAGCTGTGGAAACCGTATGGAGGTGAGGGATTTATACAAACAAAAATACGCTTAACTCGCTGTAATCTTGACGGATTTACAAACGGTTTATGTTTTTAAAAACGTTATTAACGTGGCTATGATTTCTTTGGTAATCAGACAGCAGTTTCGTCTTTTTTAAAAGGTTTTATTCGTGTTTTGGGTGTCACACTCATCGAGAATCTAGAATTTAAATTCTGTTTTTATTACACCAATAACTATTTTAAAACAAACTAATCTTTTGTCTAAATGACTGTCTTGATCATGACTGTATTTATTAGCAGACTATTAACAAGAGCCTTTGATTAAGGGCTAGCTAGTATTCCAAATATTTCCCTCGCATTCTTAGATCACTAGGAGCTCTTTGTTTTTAACTGAACTAAAGCTGCACATGATTTCCAAGCGGTTTGGTATGTTCAACACTAATTACTGCTTTGTGTTTTACAGAAATACTCTTTGACAAGATGCCTGACTTTTGTGCAGCCTATGGATGCTCCAATAGACGTAACATCAAAACAAGAAACCTTGGGATCACATTTCACCTGTAAGACTCTGTGACAGTATTATTACTTTAATTAGAATAATCATAGTTATATTTTGGATCAGTGCACATTACACGTCACGCTACACACAAAAAATGTGAGATAATATTATTGACATAATATTATACATAATATATATTTACATAATAATGACATAATATATATTTACAGCACTTTGGTTGACCTTGTTGTTGTTTTAAGTGCTCTATAAATAAAATGGTATGGTATGGTATAAGGCTTGTAAAAGTATCTTTATATAAATTATGATTATGATTCAGTGTTTCTTTTTGATACCATTTTTAATAGCTGTTTTATTGTACCAAAAGTAAATGCAAGCACACCAAAAGTATGATATATGTGTATACTTGTCATTACTATAATTCAAAGGTAAAGAAAGGAAGTGTGGAAAATAATGACCAGCTTCTTCATGTTTTTAAGGTTTCCCAAAACCAGAGAGAGGAGGCGGCAGTGGGAAGTTGCCCTGAGAAGAGAGGGTTTTGTTGCCCTGGACAGGACACTGCTCTTCGATGGTCTTGTGGAAAACACACTTGTGTACATTTCAGGTAGAGGTTGACTTATACTATATTTGACCTATTACCTGTAGTGCTAACATTCAGCATATAATATTCAAAAACTGAAATGATGGTCAAATAATGAGATGATAGTCCTAAAAAGGAAATGTAACCTTAATTTTACTTACTATGTTTATTATTAATATTGTTCATTTGTCTAACTCTATTTCAAGGTTTTGTTGTGTGACGGGCATTGAGAAAGTTGTCCTGTGATGTCTGCCGTGCCAGCCTGGTGACAGACGCTGCAACTGCCAGTGAAGACAAGAGCTACCACCTGCTGACTCTGAGAAACAAAGGGGGGCTGATGATTCCTTCTGAAGGCACAGTGAGGGTAGTTAGGGCAGCAGAGTGGGTCATTCGTCAGGCATCTGCAGATTGCATACGATCACAGCCCATCAAACAACTAGAGGTCCTCTACATTGTGCGGAAGAGGATCGGTACAGAGGATGTGTTTTTGCTTGGGAAGCACAACAGTGACACACAATATGGCATTAACAGTCACCACCATATGCTGCTCTCATTAGTTGTCTCATTGTTTTTCAAGCTAAGGCTACATCACTTGGCAAAAATCAATAATTTGCGTTTACAGAGTGGCAACATGAGACAGAAGCTCACCAAGGCAGTCCTTTTTAAAGGGCATTAGCTCCAAAAACACAAAGATTTTAACACTGGACTCTGTGTCATCAAACGGGTTATTCACTAAACTCTCGGTCATGTGCTCATTCTGTTTGCACTGCTCATATTTGCACTAATGTTTGTATTACATCACTGCCTATAGTCATAATACTGTTTACATTCTCGGTTTACATACTACTGTTTACATTCAATGTTTACATTTATTAATACTATTTACATTTATTACTACTGCTTACATTTATTACTACTGTTTACATTTACACTACTTTTATATCTACACCACTGCTGATACACATACAGTATTCTTTGACCAGCCTTATTTAAGGATGCCCAATGTGCCTTACTGCATATGCCACTTTTGCCTCTATAACAACATGAACTACTACCTCATACATATACTGTGTACATTAACTCATATGCTGCTTTGCCACTTTGCAAATGTCAATGCTAGAACCTTTAGTTTATTTTATAGTTATACTGTACTTTTATACTTTTTTACTTTTTATACTAGTATGCAAAAACTCAGGACAGTATTATGTTCATTAAATGTTTAGTGTTTTAGTTTTAGAGTTGGTGTAAATTTTCATACTCATTTACCACTATGCAAAAACTCAGGACAGTGTTACAGTTTTACTATTTTATGCTTATGTTTATTATTATATGTTTCAGTGTTTTAATGTTTAAATAGTTACTGTTGCACCGAGGGACTGAGAGTCTTGTCACACTATCAGATGTTTATTTCTGTTTGTTTGTTTGTTTATTTATATCTCCCGATTATTAAATCTTTTCATGTATCTAAAAAAAATAAACTACACATATTGACCAAGGTTTGTGTAATAATGTATTTAATATTACATAATATTTGCATGTGTAGGGAAAAAATTGGCATAAATTATTTTCATACCACTAATAATAATGCTATTTATGATGAAATAGTATTAAATATTTATTAGCATTGTAACATATGTCAGTTAATTTCGCTGGAAATAAACATGTATTTATAAATAGATGTAAATATAATCTTATTGTGTATATTGCTAGTGCAATACAGTGTCTATATAACGTTATTTTCATGTGAACGTCCATCTTAAGTATACCATATTATAACAACATCTCTCACATTTATAACAAACCAAACCGTTTTAAAATCGGTTGAAAATTAAGCAAGTTATGGTTATTT